>CATIWR010018541.1:0-23646 GCA_949677035.1 Omphalea diandra | reverse complement strand
CCTTAGGTTCAATTCTCTCTATGTTGGAATATATTTCAATCTTTTATGATCTGTCAGAATCTGAAATGTCTCTTCATACAACTAATGCCTTTAAATTTTCAGGGCATGGATAATGGCTGCTAACTCTAAGTCATGTGTAGGATAATTCAGCTCATGAGGCCTTAGCTGTTGAGAAGCATAAGCTATCACTTTTTCATGTTGCATCAATACACAACCTAACCCCCGCCCTGATGCATCAATGTACACCACCAATCCACTATTTGTTGATGGTAATGTCAATATCGGTGTCATAGTTAATCTCTTATTTAGTTCCTTAAAACTTTAATGACATTGATCATCCCATTTAAATGTTACATTCTTTCGTAATAATTTCGTCAATCGCCCAACAATAATGGAGAATTCTTCCACAAATCGTCTATAATAACCAGCCAGCCCAAGAAAACTACGCACCTATAATACATTTTTGGGTGGATCCCACTCCAAAATGGCTTTCACCTTAGTTGGATCAGGTTGAACACCATGTCTAGGCATAATAAGCCCTAAAAAGATCACTTATTCCATCCAAAAGTCACATTTGTTCAATTTGGCATATAGTTGTTTTTCCTTTAAGATATGCAAAACGATTCTCAAATGTTGCTCTTGCTCCTCATGATTTTGTGAGTATATGAGAATGTCATCAATGAACCCAATTATGAACTGTTCAAGCTATTAACGAAAGGTACGATTCATTAATGCCATAAATCTTATCGGTGCATTAGTTAACCCAAAAGGCATAACAAGGAACTCATAGTGACCATACCTAGTACGAAAAGCAGTTTTTTGAATGTTTGGCTTAGTAACCCTCAATTGCCAATACCCAGATCTCAAATCAATTTTTGAAAATACCATTTCTCCTCGAAGTTGGTCAAGCAATTCATTAATTCTCAATAAGGGATATTTATTCTTTACCATTACTCGATTTAATTGTTTACAATCATTACATAACTACATGTTTCCATCCTTTTTCTTCACAAATAGCACTAGTGATCCCCCAAGGAGATGTATTAGGTCAAATGAAACCTTTTTCCTATAACTCTTCCAACTATTTCTTTAATTCTTAGAACTCTACTACTGTCATTTGGTATAATGTAATGATATAGATGTCACTCCTAGTAAGGTCTCAATATTAAAATCAACTTCTCTATGTGGTGGCAAATAAAACAAATCATCAAGAAATACTTTAAGAAACTCTCTCTTTAAGAAATGTCTGTTAACCTTAGATTAGGAACACTGGTGTCCACTACGCTAACTAGAAATGCATCATAACTTTTTTTTAATTAATTGAAATTCTTAAATACTTGAGGTCAAACAAGTGGGAACAGTTTTGTGGTTCCTAACAATTATAACTCTTTAATTGTCCTGAAGAACTTATCATCAATTCTTTAGTATGACAATCTAAAACTGCATGATGTTTTGCTAACCAGTCCATCCTCAAAATAACATCAAATTCCTTAAAGTTCATCAATATTAAATCTACAGTCAATATGACATCACACACTAGCACACGACAATTTCTACACACTTTGTTTCTACTTATGTCATGAACATTCTCACCAAAACTACTTGAGACTCTCCTTCAATCACACCTGCCATTGGGCAAATCTTGGCTTATATGGTATGATTGTCTATAAGTATAATAAGTAACCCTTTTAGGTCCTTAACACTCTCTAAAATGAGTTTTTCCATGAATATTACAAATTGGGGCAACACCTCTCCCCATTATGTCAATGGGTCCTTTCCTACCCTTTGAGCCTTCAAAACCACCATAGCTACCTCTATCAGATGCTAGTAATGCTAATCTACTAGGTTGACTTTGTCCTTTATCTATTTGATTATTAATACCTATTTAAAATCCTGATCCACCAAACAATGTAAAACCACCCGTTTTTGTTGCCTTATTGAGTTTTCCACTTCATCTTACATAACTTCTCTTTCTTTTAACCTTAATTGCATTTTTCTCTTGGATCACCTTCTTAGATCAAATAGTTGCTGCTAATCGTATAGTGTAATTAGTCGGTTTGACTGGTAATCGATCTTAAATTTAACCTCAGTCCCTTGTTAAACTTTTAGCACTTCAATTCCTCTTTAACCATATACTTTGGGGCATATCTCGAGAGTTTTAACAAATTATACCTCATAATCCGCAATAGTTATATCATTATGCTTCAATTAAAAAACTTCATCTTCTTCTTATCTCATTATACTAATGGTGTTTTTTTTTTTTTTACAAACTCCCTTAGATTCTAGGTCAATGTCATTGATTGAGTAAAGCTACCTAGAATAGTCTCCCATAAATTCAAGGCATTCCTTTAAAGCAAAGATATTGTTCGACTAGGGTGGTTAACCCTAAGTCTTTGACTTCTTTTGATCTTGACAAAGGGGATTGATCAATTCTAATGTTTCAAAATTAAGTGTTATTTTGCAATTTTTAGTTTGTCTTTATATTGGAAGTTAGATGGAGTTAAAAATCTCTAAAGTAAGCTAGTGCCTCCTAATTCACGATAGCAAGTTGACATATGGTGACCGCGAACTAGACCATGGTAGGTTGACAAACTGGATAGACAGTTTTGCGAGCCACTTCTCTGTCCCAACCAATTCAAAGAAAGGAGAACCAAAGTCACAGACGAATTCGCGGTATGAGTCACGCCTCAGTCACGATCGTGAATTTTGAAGTAACTCAAGAGGGAATCAACTCCACAACCATAGCTTGACAAGTGTACCAGGTAATTGTTGGAAGATAAAAGTGGTGATGGGAACTTATTGGTAACGACCGCGAATCCTGAAGAAGAAGATGAATATTTTTGGCAGATGAATTCGTGTCCTCAGTCGCTACCTATACAAGAAAAATTGCAATCGCTACTTTTGAGAGCAAGTGAAAGACAACCACTATATTTTCTTAGTGAACCAATGAAAAGCTGCTATGTGGACTAGCCGTTAGACATAAACGGGGTTTTCCGTATGGAATTTAGATTTCGCGACCGCGAATTGAGACTGTTAAGCATTTAATGTGAAAATCTGTCTAGCACACTTTGAAGATTTTGTACCAGTTTTATTGCAACGTCTCTTTGATGGGTAGAGGCTATAAATAGCTCACCAAACAAGTATAAATGCAAGAGAATTGATAACTTTGTAACCAAAATCTTGTAATTTTGCTACTCAATCTTTTCTATTCTTTTAGAGATTGTTTGGTGTGAGCATAAACACAATTTGTAAAGGTTGTAGTGTGAGCCTGTAAAACACTAAAAGAGGTAATTGTGTAAGCCTTAAAAACATAAGAGTATAGGTTGTTATGTGAGCCTCAAAACACAAGAGTATATGTTGTTGTGTGAGCCTTCAAAACACACGTGTAAAAGTTTGGCGTGAGCTTGAAAGCATTGAAAGATACTAGAACACCCAATTGCTAAGAATTGGGGAGCGGACATAAGGTCAATTATACTCGAACCACTATAAATCTTATGTTTCTTTTCTACTCATTTCTTTCTTATCTTTTTGTTTTAATTTTTATACACCAATTCAACCCCTCCCCCCTTCTTGGTGCCTAAGGCCAACAAGTGGTATCAGAGCCAAAACACACAAAACAAACCTTTATTGGTCAGTAAAAGATCATGGCACAAGAGGGAATCCACTCACAACTTAAGCCTTACTTTGACAGTTCTGACTATACTCATTGGAAGTATAAAATGGAAATCTACCTTGACACAGATGTGGTGGACCTTTGGGATGTGGTTGTCAAAGAATGAAAGCCACCCACTAAAGCAGCAGATGGAATTGAAGAACTTATCCCAAGAGAAGAATAGGTTGAAGCTCACCGGAGATCAAATGGCAAAAATAAGTGAGTAATGACCATTCTTCTAAGCTCTCTCTTTAGAGAAGATATTGGAAAAGTGCAACATTATTAAACTGCACATGCCATTTGGAAGACTTTAGGGAACTATCATGAAGGCACAACTCTAATCAAATCAAGTCGTTTGGAGATGTATGTCACAGAATTGGAACTCTTCATGATGAAGAATAATGAGAGCATCACAGAGATGACAAATATGTTATTGTCCATTATCACAAACATGAAGAAATTTGGAAGAACTCTCACTATCTATGAGGTAAACACAAAAATCCTTAAAACTCTTCCTGTAGATAAATTTGGTGCTAGAGTTTACAACATACAAGAGTCTAATCTGGAGATTGGAAAGGTTCCAACCGACATGTTGATAGGCAAACTCTTAACTCATGAGTTAGCCTTGCAAAAAGATAAGCAAATGAAGAAGCTATGAAGCCAAGGACATAAACTATAAAAAAAGAGAAAAACCATGGCTCTGAAAGCTTCAACAAAAGAGAAGGAGGTAGAAATCACCTCAAGTGATGAAGAAAGTGACAAGGAAGAAAAGAGCTAGCAATGCTCTCAAGGAGGATAAAGGAGTTGATCAAAAGAAGAAAGGAAAGAAAAGGCTTCAAAAAGACAACTCCTAGCCTAGGAGAGAAATCGAACGATGTCACTTGCTATGAATGTGGCAAGCAAGGCCACATCAAGTATGAGTGTCCCAAATTGAAGAAGAAGAAGAACAGATGGGACAAGAAGAAGAAGAAGAACTTTTCATCCACTTGGGATGAAAGCTCAAGTGAAGAAGAGGAAGAATGAGAGGTTGCCAACATTTGTTTCATGGCACAAAAAGATTCTACAAATGAGGTAAGTACTTCTTCCCATTCTCATTCTGATTTTGAATTTGATGAGATAGATGGAGACCTTTTAAAGGCTCTAACCATAAGGTGTGACAAATACAAGTCACAAGTAAAAACTTATAAGAAAAAATGTTCAAAATTAGAAGATGAATACAAGACTCTTAGTGATCTTGTAAATGAGTTAAGGACTTCCAGTGAAGAACTCAAAAACTTAGTAGAAAAACTTCCCACATCATCTTCTTCAATGGTTTCATTAAGAAAGGAGAATGACACCTTTAAGGGAGAAGTCATAGAGTTTAGAAGCTTAATCTCCAAGTTCTATAAAAGAAAAGAAGCCTTGGACACATTGATTGTGTCACAAAGACCACCACTAGTTAGACATGGTTTAAGCTTCAATGGAGCCTCCTCATCATCTCAAACTACCTTTGTTAGACCATCACAACCTCAAACCTTAAGAGTTGAGGAGATTGGGAAGAAAAGTGCTCCTAGCACAAAGCCTCCTGAGCCTAAGGGCAAAGGAAAGGCTCCCTAAAGCTCAAGATCTAAAACTAAAAGTGCTAACCATGCCTATATTTACAACAAAAAGCATGGTCACTCTCATAAGAAATTCTCTACTCCTACTCACCATACATGTACATGCAAGCATTCACATGATCAAAGTATGAGAAGGCCTCTAACATATACTAAATATGTGCATAAGAGAAAGACTCATAAGTTTAAACTCCAATGCCATTATTGCATGAGATTTGGACATATAAATATTCATTGCTACATTAGGAAGGCTCACCTCAAACTAGAGGACCCTTCATCTTATAACCCCCAATGACCCAAGTATGCTTGCATACCTAAGAAAAGGTAACTCACTTTTGTTGTGTAGGGGAATGTGGCAGCCACCAAATCAAGTGATTGACATGTGGATAGTGGATGTTCCAAGCATATGACTGGTAATAAAAAGTTATTCATGACATTAAAAGAAAAAGAAGGTGGAGATGTCACATTTGGTAACAATGCCAAAGGTAAGGTAATTAGCATTAGAACCATTGGTAAGAATGGATGTTCTTTAATTGATAATGTTCTTTTAGTTAATGGCTTACAACATAATTTGTTGAGTGTAAGTCAATTATGTGACAAAGGTAACAAAGTCACCTTTGATCCTAAGGAATGCCGAGTCACCACTTTAGTGGATGATGAGGTTGTTTTCAAGGGGGAAAGGAAAGGCAATACCTACTCAGTTAACTTAAACAATTTGGCTAACCAATCTTTTCAATGTCTTATGTCCTTAAGCAATAAAGCTTGGTTGTGGCATAGAAGGCTTGGACGTGCAAGCATGGATCTTCTTCAAAACCTATCCAAAGGAAAGTTAGTGGAAGGACTTCCCTAGCTAAACTTCTCCAAAGACAAGACATGTGATTCATGCCAAATGGGGAAGCAACACCATGCCTCTCACAAAGCCAAAAATGTTGTAAGTTCATTTAGACCACTTCAACTTATCCATATGGACTTGATAGGACCCACTAGGAGTGTTAGTTTAGGTGGAAAGCATTATGCACTTGTCGTTGTATATGACTACTCTAGGTTCACTTAGGTATCTTTTCTAGCTCATAAGAATGATTCATTTGATGTTTTCAAAAGTTTTACAAAAAGGGTTCAAAATGAAAAAGGTTACTTCGTATCTTCCATTAGAAGTGATCATGGAAAGGAATTTCAAAATGAGTCATTTGAACATTATTGTTTGGAAAATAGAGTTTTTCATAATTTTTCAACTCCTAGAACACCACAACAAAATGGTGTTGTAGAAAGGAAAAATAGAACACTGGTAAAAATGGCTAGAACAATGCTCAATGAGTATTCCTTACCAATTACTTTTGGCCCAGAGCCATTAATACCTCATGTTATATTGCAAATAGAGTTTTCAAAAGACTCATTCTCAATAAAACTTTTTATGAGCTTTGGAATAGTAGAAAACCCAAGATTTCATACCTAAGAGTATTTGGATGTAAGTGTTATATTTTGAACACCAAGGATAATCTTGGAAAATTTGATTCTAAAATCAATGAAGATATCTTCTTGGGATATTCCACCTATAGTAAAGCATATAAAGTCTTTAACAAAAGTTCAATTGTAGTTGAAGAATCTATGAATGTTGTTTTTTATGAGTCTAGTGAAATTGATCTTGGGAAAGGTATTTTTGTTAATGATCTTATAGGTGATCTTGAAAAGCTGAAATTAGAAGACACTACAAAAAGAGATGATAAAGACAAAGAAGGAGGTGAATAATCAAGAATAGATGAGGAACCATAACATCAACAATAAGATGAGCAAAGAAAAGATCTATCCAAATATTAGAGATTCTCCAAGCATCACCCCAAGGACTTAATCATTAGTGATACTTCTAAGGGTGTAAGTACTAGATCTCAACTTAATTCTTTAGATAATAATCTTGCATTTGTTTCTCAACTTGAGCCAAAATCAATTGATAAGGCTCTTAATGATGAAAGTTGGGTGGTTTCTATGTAAGAAGAACTCAACCAATTTGAGAGAAACAAGGTATGGGAACTTGTCCCAAGACCTAAAGAACACCCAATTATAGGTTGTAAATGGGTGTTTAGGAAAAAGTTAGATAAGTAAGATTTCATCACTAGAAAAAAAGCTAGATTGGTTGCTAAAGGATACAACCAATAGGAAGGCATAGACTATGATGAAACTTTTGCCCCCGTAGCAAGATTAAAGGCCATTAAGATTCTTTTAGCCTTTGCATGTCATATGAAATCTAGACTTTTTCAAATGGATGTGAAAAGTACATTTTTAAATGGCATCATTGAGGAGGAAGTCTATGTTTAACAACCTCCCAGTTTTTAGTCACATTATTTTCCAAACCATGTTTTTAAATTAAACAAGGCCTTATATGGTTTGAAACAAGCTCCAAGAGCTTGGTATGAAAGGCTTTAGTTCATTTCTCTTGAAAAATGATTTTGAGAAAGGAAAGGTGGACACCACACTTTTTGTCAAAAAGCATAAGCATGATATATTAATTATTCAAATCTATGTTGATAATATCATTTTTGGTGCTACTAATGAATCTCTTTGTGAGGATTTTGCTAAGTTTATGACTAGGACATTTGAAATGAGCATGATGGGAGAGCTCAAGTTCTTTCTCAGTCTACAAATCAAGCAATCTAAAGAAGGGATCTTCATCAACCAAGCCAAGTACACAAAGGAGATACTAAAGAAATTTGGCATGGATGGTTGCAAAGTAGCTAAAACTCCAATGAGTGGTACCATCATGCTAGATAAGGACAAATCGGGCAAAACGGTAGATGAAAAGCAATATCGAGGTACGATCGGATCTCTACTTTATCTTACTGCTTTTAGGCCATATATCATGTTTAGTGTTTATATGTGTGCTAGGTTCCAATCCTCTCCTAGAAAATCTCATTTGAATGTTGTTAAGAGGATTTTTAAATATTTGCATGGCACAATTCACTTAAGGTTATGGTATCCTAGGGATTCTTCCTTTAGTCTCATAGGATATTCAGATGCGGATTATGCGGGTAGCTTATTAGATAGAAAAAACACTTTCAAAACGTGCCAATTTATATGTGAATGCCTAGTTTCTTAGTTTAGTAAAAAGCAAGTGTCAGTTGCCTTATCCATCGCGGAAGCCGAATATGTGGTTATGGGTTGTTATTGCACTCAAATTCTTTGGATGAAACAATAATTGAAGGATTTTGGCAAAGTGATTTATCACATTCCCATTAAATGTGATAACACAAGTGCTATTAATCTCTCAAAAAATCACATCCAACACTCTAGAAGCAAGCACAAAGACATTAGACATCATTTTCTTAGAGATCATGTGCAAAAGAGTGATGTTGTATTAGAATTCATTGACACAAATCATCAACTTGCAGATATTTTCACTAAATCTCTAAATGAAGAAAGGATGAACTTCATTAAAAGAGAATTGAAAATGCTTGATGGAAGCTCCATGAAGTGAAAATCTTTGACATCATGTGTATTTGTATATGATTTGTGATATTTGTGGTTGATATAGTACTGTAGATCATAATTTTTTCTAAACTCAACTATTTTCTTCAGTCACTCATAATTTGTGATTGCTATCCTTGATTCACGGTTCTGAATTACAAGTCAATTTCACCGGCTATCAAAACATCAAATCGTGATCGCAAAATTTCTTTTCCACCATGAATTTTGGTCAATTTTTAAATTTTTGGCCATTAAGGCGTGTATTCCCAAGGAAAATTTGTTCGTTACTCACATATTTCGAAATTCGCGGACGCAAATTTGGGTAATCGCCTGACATTTATGAGATTTGATGGCCAACCATTTCCAATCCTTTATAACTCTTCTTCTAGTCGTTTCTAGTCATTGATATGCCTCTTCAAAGGCTATAAATACCCCCCCTTAAATAATATTTTCATCACTTCACTTCCAAACATCAACTCTTTCTCTCAAATCTCTCTAAATCATCAAGCTCTCTTCCATTCTTGTTATGGCTCCAAAGAAGTTCTCCAAGGCAGATAAGGGCAAGGCAGTGGCTCAGCCCTCTGCACCTTCTGCCCTCTATCTCATGAAGGGAATTACCAAGGAAGAAAAAGATAGGTTCAAGGCAAACTCTTCCAAGGCCATTCTCCTAAAGAAGATACCTTTAATGTTTATGCTGGAAACCTTGGGTATCAATGCCGAAATATGTGCTTTCCTCTCAAATTTAGCCTGGAACAAGTTCATCTTTCAAGATGAACTCGGGTATGAAGAGGTTGTGTGAGAATTTATGTGCACCGTATAATTGAGTCACAAAGCCGATCCAAGAACAGGGCAATACAGGTTAGTGTTTTGGGCCTTTGGCGACTCTTTTTACATTACTTTTGACCAATTATCCTCTCTTTTTAACTTACAAGTCGGAGAAAACATCCCTTTCATAATCTCCGCACTTGACGATATCTATTCCGAGTTTTGGTCGAAAATCTCCATCAAAACCAAACACAACCCCCGCTCTTCTCTGTCTAAGCACATAAAATCCTCACCCATTTGGATCCTTCATGGCATCATTACCTTCTCAATCAATGCAAGAGGAGATGGCAATGAGAAGGTATCTCAAAAAGACTTGGCATTTTTGTTTTGCCCTATCAAACACAAACCAATCCAAACTAGCCGATATCTTGTGGATCAATTGATCCACATGAGTACTAAACTGAAAAGTCAATTTCTCTTGCCCTCCCACATTACTACCATCTACAAATTTGTTGGAGCACTTGATGAGGAAAATGAGAAATTCCTCACCAAGAAACTTCTACCCTCTCAAAACTTTCTTAACCTCACCTACTTAATCAATGCTAAGGCTATTCATTCAGACACCTATGTGTATCCTCTAGCTACAGAAGGAGCAAAGAAAATGGAGTCTTCACAAGCTTCTAAAAGGAAGAGACTAGCTATTAAAGAAGGAGCTCCATCCATCCCTCCTCAACTAAAGCCTAAGGCAAAACTTTTACTTGTAACCATCAATAACATGCTTGACAAGTTGATGAGGATGATGAAACGGAGATTTATGTTCTTTTCTCATCTTTATAGTTATATGATTGATTTGTAAAAAAAATTAGGAGTTCCCCCTTACCATCTTCTGAACTTCAAAAAGTTTGAAGACACTCATAAAGAAGCAGGCAATGATGAAGTGGAGGATGGAGAAGAAGTTGAAGGTGAAGAAAAGGGTGAAGATGAAGATTTTTCAGGAGATGATTCTCCAATCTTCTAAATTAGGGATCCTTTGTACTTTTTTCTTTTTGTTTGTGATTATGTTTACAAATTTTTTATCCCACAGTTATATATATATATATATATATATATATATATATATATATATATATATATATATATATAAAGGTTGTTTCTTAGCAATTCTTTGTCTTATGTGTTTGATGCATTTTACCTTTATGATTTGTATTCTTCTTTTTACTCCTTATGTATGCTTATAATTGTTTTCATTTCCGTCTTACACCCTCTTTTTGATCTTGCTAAAGGGGGAGAGATACTAAGAATTTAAGTTTAAAGGAGAAAATTAACTTGAAAATTATAGCATATGTTAAGGTGGAGCTTCATACTTAGCTTTTTAGAAATTTCACTTAGATTGATTGAATGCCAAACTTAGAAGTTTCATCTTAAGCATTCATTCATATTATACTCCAGCTTCACATTTTTGAATTATTTTTAACTTAGGATCAATCTATGTTGTCAAAATCAAAAAGAGGGAGATTGTTGGACTAGAGTGGTTAACCCTAAGTCTTGGACCTCTTTTGATCTTGACAAATGGGATTGATCAATTCTAATGTTTCAAAATTAAGTGTTGTTTTGCAGTTTTTAGTTTGTATTTACATTAGAAGTTGGATGGAGTTAAAAATCTCCAAAGTAAGCTAATGCCTCCTAATTCATGACCGCAAGTTGATATATCGTGACTGCGAACAAAACAAAGGCAGGTTGATAAACTGGACAGACATATTCATGAGTCACTTCTCTACCGTGATCAATTCAAAGAAAGGAGAACCAAAGTCACATATAAATTCATGGTGTGAGTTGCGCCCCAGTCAGGATCACAAATTTCAAAGTAACTCAAGAAGGAATCAAGTCCATAACCACAGCTTGACAAGTGTTCGAGGTAACTGTTGGAAGACAAAAGTCACGATGGGAACTTATTGGTAGCGATCGCAAATCCTGAAGAAGAAGAAGATGAACATTTATGGCAGATGAATTTGCATCCTCAATCACGGCCTATATAAGAAAAATCACGATCACTACTTTTGAGAGCAAGTGAAAGACAACAGCTATATTTTCTTGGTGAACTAATGAGAAGTTGCCATGTGGACTAGTTGTTAGACACAAATGGGGTTTTTTGTATGGAATTTAGATTTCACGACCGTGAATTGAGACTGTCAAGCATTTAATGCCAAAATCTGTCTAGCACACTTTGAAGATTTTGTACCAGTTTTATTACAATGTCTCTTTGGTGGTAGAGGCTATAAATACCTCACCAAACAAATATAAATGCAAGAGAATTGATAACTTTGTAACTAAACTCTTACAATTTTGCTACTTAATCTTTTCTATTCTTTTAGAGATTGTTTGGTGTGAGCATAAACACCATTTGTAAACTTTACTCTAAGATGCATTCAAGCCTATTCAAGATTCTTTTAATTCTTCTAAGCCACTCCTAAACCTCAATAAGATCTATAGTGCCCTCAAAGTCAATTACCCTTTACTTCTTCAATCTATCATAATTCCTATCTATAGCAAGTCCCACCTATGCTTTATTGCAAATCTCTACATCATCTCAATAAATTGTATGATATTTAGGTTCACACCTGTGGCTGGATTATTTCATGACATCTCAAAATTCTATGCAACATGGTCAATATGCTCACGTACATGAATAGACTCAACAAACTCATCTCTAACCTCTCGGCCAGTATGAACTCTATCAGGTACATCCATACTCCTACATGCCAATGCATGTAAGATTAACACAATGCAAATATCATATATATCACATTCATATTACACATGTCTACATAATCATTAACCTACTCTGATACCACTAAAATGTGACATCCCATTTAAATAATCATTAAAATTCTCTCAGTCTCTCCATTGTTATTAAAAGACCTTATTTCCATTATTTTTTTTCTTACACTATGTCTCTTGTTCACAACATAGTATCTATTTACAACAGAGTATACAAGGCTAAACAAACTAAAATACTAATAGACTACATACTAGCCCAATCTCTATTAGACTGCTAGATAGCCACTTCAAAATATAACTGGACGCAGTCTTTAGTCTACTCTTCCTGAAAAAAATTTAATGCAAAAGAGTGAACTTGCATACTCAATAAGTAAATGCATAATGATACTTTAATATCAAATAACATAACAAACATTTAAATATTAATAACTCATCATCATATCCATGCATAAAATAAAGAGTTTTTTTACTCTTAAATGCCTCATAGGCTATCAATATCACTTCCACAAAGGCTTTCATAATTTGGTTATCACATAAGCTATAAATATTGTTGCCACACAGGCTATAGATATCATTGCCACACAAGCTATCGAATGTTATTGTCACACAAGCTATCGAATGTTATTGCCACACAGGCTATAGAAATCATTACCACATAGGCTATCAAATGTTATCGCCACACAGGCTATTATATTTTATTGCCACACAGGCCATAGATATTATTGCTACACAGGTTATCGAATGTTATTGCCATACAAGCTATTATATATCATTGTCACACAGGCTATCGAATGTTATTGCACACAGACTATATCATGCACACAACATAAGATAATTTGCCATGCAACCATACAAACATTACATATATGTTTAAGTGTTCCAAATGAAATGGTGCAAGTGTCATCGTCGTGTTTCTCTAATTCGCATGTCTAAATAATTATTTATCCAATGCATATATTCAAATATAATGTAATTAAAATGCATATGATTTGGGTTGAGAAATTTACAATGTATATATGAGGATAAATGCATAAAAGAATGGTACTCATAGAGGCATTATAGGCCTTATGGAAAATCCTAAAAAAAGTGGTCCTTGCAACATCAAGGTTGCATTCTAGTTACTCAGTTATGTTATGAGTGTGCATAGAATATGGGAAGTCATGTAAGCATAACTAAGTGGAAATTGGGGGTAGCACCTCATAACTAAGGAAAAGCAAATATATGTTGCAATCTCAAAGTAAAGGACACTTGATGGGTGGTACTAATGTCAAATAGAGCTATAAGATTTGACCAAATAGACCACAAGTAGATTAATAAATGGCAAGAATGTCTACAATGTCCCTAAGAGTAATGCCTAGCAAGAGCTTAATAAAAAGTGGAAGATAGGACAATGAAGTTATGCCCTTTATAGATTGAATGCTATGAGGCCTACATCTTATGGCTTTGTAAGCTAGTGCTTTCATGTAAATAGTAATTGTTACACTAACAGTTAACTATGGGTAAGCACAAAGAGGAAGGACTAACCACCTCAACACCTACTTATAGCATGGCAGTATATGGGATAGTTGAAAAGCTATTGTGCCATGACCCTACTTACTAACCACCTCAACTAAGGTATGTTTTGTTTCTTTTTAGGCCCATTACCATATTAAGAGTTAATGACTCTGATCTAATCCAATGAAAATGCAAATTATAAGTTCTAACTCATTCAAGTGTTTAACTCAATCATAAAGAACAACCTAAGGAAAATTATGAACATGATTAAAGACTACAAGGATTAGGCCAAATGGAAAATCATGTTCAAATGTCTATATTTAGGAAAAAAAAGGATAAGAGAAGGAAAAAGAGAGAGGAGAGAAAGAAAGGAGACAATAAGGTAGATTAATGATTGTAAAGGCAGAGTCATATACAATCAAATCCATGTAGCAATGTAGGAGAGGTAGTATCAACCTAATCAAACCAAGTTGCAACAATCAAGTCCTTCAAAGGAGGTAAGAAAAACATATATATAATGTTTAAAGCATTAAAGAACAACATGTTATCCAGTAGATGGAAAAGAAAACATCAGGCTAATTGATCCAAATCAATCTCTTTGATTATTGGTTGATGTTGGTTATCCTATACAAGGCCTTATAATAAAAATGTGCTAAGAGTTTTTATTGGAATTATGATCTTGGTAAATAAGGCATTCCTTCTTTGGGGATATAATGGGTGGGTATAGAGTAATAAAATGAGATAGAGTCCTTCAAGCAAATTAAGAAGAAGAATGCATAACCTCACTAGTAAAAAGATGTTGAGTCAGTAGTAACCTCAGCAGTAAGAAGATGGAATGTATGAGTAGTATCCATCCACTGATACCAGCATGTTGTCATAGCCGCTACATCAGACTTGAGCTGAATGATAAAGAGGATGCTAATGAATCTGATTGCTATATGCTCCTTAGTTTAATCTTAGAAGCCTAGTACACCACTACATCATTATGTATATGCTCCCTCCTCTTCCCAATAAAGAAGAATCAAGTTTAAAGAAGAATGCATAAGTCAAAGCTTAAAATGGAGTAAAGAAGAATAAATATGGCAAAAGGACAATGGGCAAAGATGACCACCTTTAAGATAATAAGGTCCAAAAGATCACACTATGAGGATTATAAAGGATTCACTGAAGGCATTATTATTATTATGACTTTTGCATTCTTAGAGGAAGTTAGCAGCTTTAATGCCACATGAATTGACAAAGCTTTGATGGACCATCATATCCTTTTAGTATCCTTAATGCTTAACTGTTACTATTCTTATTGCATTATTTTCCAAGCTTATGGCATAGTAAAGCTAGAGCAAGAAAAGACATGATAAAGATTTTATGCCCCAGTTTGCAAGAATAAAGTAGAAAGGAATGATAAGCCTCATAGGTGAAAAAACAAAGAATGGTGGTTTACAACCATAAAAAGGTAGAGACAAAATAAGATGATAAAGTAGACATAAGGAGACATAGGTCACATGTGAATCCTTTTAAGGAGAGACATGCTTGTAAGGACAATTAAAGATCAAACATGAATAAAAACTAAAACCAAAACTAGAAACTCCAATAATAATTATCCCTATAAATAGAAGGATATCTACCCTCATCCTAGTGCATTTTAGAACTATAATGCTTAACTTGATGCATCTCATAGGCAAACCAGACTGAAGAAAGGTAGGATAACTTTAGTAAAGGTCATCCAAGAAAGGATTACAATAAGTAGGCATGGGCAATCCCTTATTCTAACTCTAATAAGTAGGCTTAGGTAAGTTCTAGTAAGTGAGCGTAGCAGAGTTAGGCATGGCCATGCCTTTTAGTCCTTAAGATAAACTTTAATGCTTGTGTTAGCTTCAATAGACTAATGGAGAGGCAAGGCATTAATCCATCATAAATCTTAATGCAGGTGGTCATCCAAATAAAAGTTATGGGTTGCATAAAAGGTTGATAGAAGGAATCTTATTGGAGTATAGCTAAAAGAGTTTAATGTTATATGAAAAGCCAAAAAAAATTTAAAACTTTGCATAGCCTTTGAATGGATGGCTACAAAGCTTAAAAATGAACTAATAAAGCATTAATAACTTATTGTTTCCTTTTTGTATCCTTTAAGCACATATGTTACTTTGTTCACTTTACTTTTCTCTTTTTAAGTCTCAGTAATATTTTCCAAATGCTTGCACTATAAGAAAGAGATCAAAAAAGGGAGGCAATTATGAGCATCATCAATTTTTGAGGTTGTGCTCAAACTAGTGGAATCTTACTTGTGACTCCTGCTTTCATCAATTAATGAAGGGTTGAGAGGATAGGGATCATACATTAGTATTAACCCTTAGCAATGGTACATGTGTTAGATAATAGAAGATCCTTGAGACCTCTCATAAGATAGAAGCCCTTTTCTCCAAGGTTGTGGTTAATGAGGGACCAAGGTAGGACAATACATTATTATTATCCCTATTTGAAATATAAAGTTGCCACCCAACTTTGGCTAGGACAAGAATTTGAGAAAGGACAAATTCCAAACCTTTCTAAGTCATTTAAAAGGTTTAATCCATCTTTACCCTATTAGAGATTGGGTTAAAGAATTGGATACTACTCAAGGAAGAGGTTAGGCACCCTCAAACAACCCAGATTCAGGGATTCAGTCTTTGGGCATCTTGAGTCCACTTTTACCATTTTAGCCTTACTATTAGTTAATATGATTATTGGGTCTAAGCATGCTCTTGATGTGTCTCATCAAGCATATCATCAAAGTATTACATACATTCACTAAAGGGAAGGGGTCCAAGCAATATATCAAAATAAGGGAAGTCATGCATAGCTATCGAATGTAAATCATGCAAAATTAAGATCATAATGCTCATGTATATTCACCTAACACAAAGAGCACGCAAGTTAGTATATTTATCATAAAAAGAATAAAACAAGAAAATAACTTAAACTCAAATGTACCTTAATATTTGTCTTACCACATCTTCTCGAAATCAAAGAGTATTAATCACAATTCTACGTTCAAAATTATGTTATTCACAATCCCAACATCACATGAACATAAAATGATGGTAATAATTAATGAAGAAACATAACATATGGATAAGAAGAGTGGAACACAAACTAAACAAGATATGCAAATGCATTTGAAGAATGGCAAAAGCCTTAGGCAAGTCTTCAAATTATCAAATGGGGGGTTCTTAGATGATTAAAAATAGCTAACGCATCTTAAAGATACCTTTAACCATTAAAAGGTTAGGATACTAATATAAAAAGGGAATATGATAAAGATTCATAAGGCCAAATAACATCTACAATATATGAACACACAATCAAAGTAAAATGAAGGATCATGAATCTATACACTCTCCCCTTTGTCATGGTTTCAATTGTTATATAAAGGAAAATGGAAAATATGATCTAACTAGTTAGCTAGTCATCTCATCCATGATAGAAAATAAATAAATTCACATCATACTAATCATGCATGCATAGATAATGAAGTCATAAGGTCTTTGGAAATGTAAATTTGCTATCCCATTCATGTCTCCTAATAATACAAATATGAACACATTAAGAAGAAAGAAGAAAGGGATATGGAAAATAAAATCCAAAGCTATTAAAACATGAACAAAACTCCTCCCCATTAAACCTTGTATCACTAAGAGGAAGAATAAGGGTCATGGATATGAAAACTTATCCTTTTCAATAGGTAATACTTACTAAGTGGCCTTTTCAAACCTTAGAAATCAAGAGAAATGTATGGACAAGAAAGGAGGAAAACCAAATTGTCCATAATCAAAGTAGGTTGTACAAACCAACTAGTGGTCTGTATAACCCATTGGAGCTGGGTTTTAAAGTTCAAAAGAGAAAGAAAGGGAAGAAAAAAGAGGGATTAGGGGACTAGAATGCTACTTTTCTATTAGTCTTGCCCTAGAGGCATTATTACTTTATTCAATCCTCTAAAAATGAAGTCACAAATGCTATAGTAATACCTTGGATCTTTAACATAGCGGTTTTAGTGTTAGGGTTCTATATTTAGGATGGATTGAATGGTGAATTTGGTAGAGTAACTTTATGTCAAAGTGAGCCTCCCCTTCTCTTCAAATGAGGAGGTATTTATAGGGAGGGGATGGGTGCACTTAAGCTAAGATGGCTTTGGTTGCATCTAATCTATGTTTTTTAACATATAAAAGACAATAATTTTTTAGAATTAGGGTTTTAGAACTATTTGTATAACCAAGTAGTTGGTTGTACATGTTATATAAATGGTTATATAGCCAAGTGAATATTAGGTGTCCGAATTTTAGAATTTGCTTTCTACTAAGGTTATGAGCATGGCTATACAACCATGAAAGTTGGATGTATAACCATTTAAAGATGTTTTAGTGGGTTTTTAGGTTAAGCTTTTTGGGTTATGGGCTAGATCCAAGGTTCCCCTAAGCCTAGTTCCTTACTTTTGTATTCTTTCCCTTTGCATTTAAAGGATCCATCTCAAGATTTCTCATCATTAGGCTTACACCTTGAGGCCTAAAATTTAATGCTTATAGTTTTCCCCTTACTTTGTAAGGCTTGGAAAATGATATTTGAGAAATAGTCATTTGAACAAGACTCAACAATTGAATGCTGAAATGTAAACATCAAAAAACATACCAAAGAATACAATTCTTTAGTAGCTCTTCGAGCAGGTATTAAAGTCCTTTAAATGACTTAGCAACTCTTTAGCAGGTACTATGATTATCTTGTCAACTTTTCTAATACGTACCAACATTGATTATATGCTTCCAATAGCTCTCTAGTGATGATTGATTGTCTTAATAGCATTCTAGCAAGTACTAAGCTTGTTTTGGTAGCTTTCTAATATGTATTAGTGTCAATTGTATGCTTTTAGCAGTTGTCTAGTAGTTACTAGGAGTCTTAGCAGCTTTCTAATAGGTACTAAGCTTCTTAGCAGCTTTCTAGGAAGTGCTAAGCATGTCCTGGTAACTTTGTAGTAGGTACCAACATTGATCACATGTCTTCAATAGGTCTATAATAGGTATTGAGTGTCTTAGTAGCTTTTTAGTAGATACTAAACTTGTTTTAACAGCTTTATAGTACGTATTAATGTCAATTGTAAGCTTTCAACATTTCTCAAGTAGTTATTAGGCATCTTATAAACTTTTTAGTAGGTACCAAGCTTCTTAATAGGCATTAAGCCTATCTTGTTAGCTTTTTAACAAGTACCAAAATTGATCACATATCTATAGTAGCTCTTTGGCAAGTAGTAGGTGTCTTAGCAATTTTTAATAGCTACTAATGTTCTTAAATCTTTTATAGTTTTTTGGCTATGTTGATAAGGAAAATTAGTTCAATTATCTTTCCATCATCCCTTAGGGAGGATTATGTGCCCTTTTAGCATTTATTAAAATGAATTTGCATTTAGATAGTTACTATAGAGTGGAAATGGTTTAGGTGACTTTTTTATGGTCATTAGGGATGAAGCTCTGATGTTCTAGGGGTAATTTTATAATTTTTGTAGAGAATCTAGAGCTTAAATAGGGTTTTCATAGCCTTAAAAGATCTAAGGGCAATTTGATCATTTCACCATAGGCCTCTTTTTCTTTTCTTTTTATCCTTTTTTCTTCAACATGGAGATTATATAGATAAAGGGCTTATTTATATAGCTAACTTGAATAATAACGCTATGCAACCCTATAATTTCGAGACACAAAACAACATTAGTTGTCTATATAAACAACCTCCCCTATGTAAGGTCCAATAATTGGTTTTAGCTCATTTGTAACATTTTTCTTCCTTGCTCTAGTTTCTCTCTTTTACAAATTTTCTAGACTTAGTTTCTAGGTTTCCTTTGCTTTTTGAGTCTTGATGGTTGAATTTGATGATCCCATGTTTGATGCCCCCCACTAATTTTCCTGAGGGGGAGGATGTTATGTATGACACTCTAGGGTAGTTAAAGGCTGCTTGGAGTTTTGCCTCGGTTTCCCCCAAAACGTGTGTGTTACCTAAGATCATGTCGAATGGTTTAGAGATGAACCAATACATGATGGTCATCTAATTCTTATACTTTCATCTAGCTGGCACAGTTTCAAGTATGGTAGGTCACACTTTCCCATCTTTTTGTATTAATATTTTAATTTATTCTTTATTATTTCTTCCAATTTTAGCATTTTTTTATTTTAGGTACTGCCTTATAATTATGTTCTACATATGAACATTAAGATAGCTTTAAAAAATTTAATTAGACAATAACACACTATGTTTAGAATTCTTGGATTTATTTGTTGACTATTTATCGGTTAGTTTGTTGTTTGGATTCCTGCATACAACAAGTTAACCAAATTAGTTAATGGCATAATTATAAAAAAAAAAAAAAATCAAAATACATACCCATGGAGCTTAATAATTTGTTTTGTTATTATTTTCTATTGGAATTCGATTTGAATTATGTTGATTTTGCAAACTTTGTGTATATAATAGTTGAACTAAATTTTGAAATCTTGTGAAATTTTATAGAGTTATTTAATTTTTATAAGTTTTCATAAAATTTCACGAACAACTTCTAGCTATGCTCATTTACAACTTTGTAGCCATACTATGGGCACTTGTTATTGGTGTTATTTGGAGATTTTTGCACCATGTCAGGTTTCTGGCATTTTATATGGAACTACACATAAAATATATAAGATTTGTTATTATTTTACATGAGATTGTACTTCTCACATACTTGAAACTTATGGCATGATTTTTTATTTTTTGTTACTGGCTTAAATGACATTATTTATCAACTTATGTGTCCGATTATGATCTTTCATGTTAAACATTACTTTAATTTCCATTTTTTTTTTCCTTGTCATGCTTGGTTCGACCTTTCTTTTTCTTGTCCTTATTTTTTGGTTATTATTGGATGAGGTTGGTCAAACTTTTCTTTTGATGTTGGCAATATAGATTAAAAGGTTTTAATATTTGTTTTAAGTGTTGTTCTTATAGAAAATAAGATAGGAACTAAGTGGAAAGTCAAATGGAAGTGAAATCCCTAAGTTTCAAACCTAGCCTTAATTGCTTGAGCAAATATCATGGCACATGAAGGGATCCACTCTTATGTCAAGCCTCTACTTTGATGGAATCAACTATGCTCATTAGAAGTATAGGATATAGGTCTACCTTGATAGTGATTTTATTAATGTTTAGGATAGTGTAGCAAAGGAATGAAAGCCATATACAAAGACAGTAGATGGACTTATAGAGTCATTCTTAAGAAGAAAATTGGTTGACACCTATGAAAAAGTAAATGGAAGCAATAAGAGGGTAATGGCAATCATCCTTAACTCTCTCTTAAGAGAAGAGTGTGGAAGAGTGCAACATTGTCAAAGTGCTTATGGTATATGGAAAGCATTGGAGAACTATCATAAAGGCACCACGTAAGTGAAGTCGAGAAAGGTACATATGTGTGTTACAGAATATGAGCTCTTCATGATGAAGAAGAATGAGAGCATCACCAATATGACCAATAAACTTCTTGCTATTGTCAATAACTTAAGGAAATTTAGGAGACATGTTTCCAAGGAGGATGTCAACTTCAAGATTCTTAAGGCTCTTTCTTTGGAGAAATTTGGTATTAAGTGTGTAGCATTGAAGAATTCGATGAAGACATTGGTAAAATACCAATCGATGCCCTTATCAAAAAGCTTTTCACCCATGAAATGGCAATTAAGAAGGATGAGTAGATGAAGAAGTTGAGAGAACAAAAAGATAAGAAAGCTCTTGCTCTCTAATCCATCACAAAGGACAAATAAGTAGAAGAATGCTCAAGTGATTTTGATGAAAGTGAAAAAGAAGAAGAAGAGATTGTTATGCTATCAATGAGGTTTAAGGATTGATGAAGAGGAGAAAAGAAAGGAGAAACCAAAAAAAGGCATCATCCAACTATAAAGAGAAGAACAATGATGTGACTTGCTTTGAGTATGGCAAACAAGGGTATATCAAATTTGATGGTCTTAAGCTCAAGAAGAAGATGAAGTGGAACAAGGAAAAGAAGAAGAGTTTTAAAGCAAGTTAGGATAATGATGACTCACATAAAGAAGCCGAAGAGAATGAAGTTACAAATCTTTACTTCATGGCCCAAGAGGACTCTTCTAATGAGGAATGCTTTGACACCACAAAGGATGATAATGATTGGCATGTGGATAGTGGATGCTCAAATCATATGACCAAAAATAGAAAACTATTCATATCTATCAAAGAAAATGATAGTGGAAATATGACATTTGGAAACAATGCCAATGGTAAGGTAATTGGTATTAGTATTGTTGGAAAGAAAGGTTACCCCTAATTGATAATGTTCTTCTTATTGATGTTTTAAAGCATAATTTATTGAGTATCAGTCAATTATATGATAAAGATACTGAAGTCACCTTGGACTCTAGAGAGTGCCTTGTTAATACCTTGGTAGATGACAATGTAGTCTTTAGGGCAAAAAGAAAGGTAATACCTGCATAATTGACTTAAATAACTTAGTTAATCAATCTTTTAAGTGTCTTATTTCCCTTAGTAATGAATCATGGCTTTGGCATACAAGACTTAGGCATGCAAGCATGGATCCTTTATAAACTCTCTTAAAAAAAAAAAACTAGTGGAAAGTCTTCCAAAAATAAATTTCATCAAGGACAAAACATGTGGACCTTATCAAATGGGAAAATAACAACAACCATCCTTCAAATCCAAAAATGTTGTAAATTCATGTAGACCACTTCAACTCATCCATATGGACTTGGTTAGACCTACTAGAAATGCTAGCTTAGGTGGTAAGCATTATGCATTTGTTTTTATTGATTATTACTCAAGGTTTACTCAGGTTAGTTTCTAAACTCATAAAAGTGATGTTCCTGATGCATTTTGAAAAAAAGATTCAAATTGAAAAAAATTATTTCATTTCTAGTACTATAAGTGACCATGGAAAAGAATTTTAAAATGAGCATTTTGAAAACTATTATTTGGAAAATGATATTTCATATAATTGTTTAGCTCTTAAAAGACCACAACAAAATGGTGTTGTAGAGAGGAAAAATAGAACTTTAGTAGAGATGGCTAAAACTGTAACGACCATTTTCATATACAAAACTCACAGCATTCATGTCCAAAATACATATGCATAAAGGTTTTATTCATTATACATACACAATCAAACATGTATTTAATGTACATATTTGTTAACTAATGTCAACACTAGTGACAATAACTAGTTCCTATCTAAATGTATGTACATGACATAAGGAGAGAAAGAGTTGGAATTCAGCCGATAACCTATGGTCCATGTGTCTCAATGCAAAACTCTAAGCACCAAAGTGTCCATTCCCTATTCTTCGGTATCTAAAAAATATAATTGTTATTTGGTGAGTCGTGACTCAATGAATAAAAACAATAATCAGATTCTTATGTCACAACCAACAATCAAATATCATCAGGATACATTACAAGTATAACATTTGACTATGCAAGTGCAAGTGCAATAGATTAATATTTATCGTAACCATACAAGTCAAACACTGCTCTCGAAAATTCATGTGATTCAAGTGACATTTGATTTTTTTGGTCAGCATGTAATAAGTGAATCATTTGATCAATAACATGTGTCAATGGGACCTATTGGTCCATCTTCCACGTGATTTGTAAGTGTTTAACAAACCAGTCACAACATCCTTTTAGTTCCAATAAGTGAATCATTTGATCAATAACATGTGCCAATGGGACCTATTGGTCCATCTTCCACGTGATTTGCAAGTATTTGACAAGCCGGTCACAACATCCTTTTAGTTCCATATGCAAGTGTTCATAACAATGGTATACCAAGTAATCATTGAGACCATATAATTCTCACTTGACTCGTATTCATATATA
>CATIWR010018537.1:0-13206 GCA_949677035.1 Omphalea diandra | reverse complement strand
CATTTAGATATCATGAACCTTACACCCTGGACATGAATATTGAAAATGCTATGTGCATGCTTATTATATTTGTTGTGAATATAAGCACGTGCAAATATGTAATCCTACAAAAACTTGTTCATGAACTTGGGAAATCACACTCTAGCATTGCAGGCCAGAAGACTTGGGTTCATATTTAACCAACTTGGGGCTTGTAACGTGCATTTTATATTTTACCTGGGCCGGGCTTAGTCAAGGGATAAAGCTGCAGCCTAGACCACAGAGATGAATGCTTAAACTCCCCCGATTGAAAAGGTCACTGTTTATCCATTCCTTTCTTAGCGTGACAATGTCGACAAATGTTATATTTAGTTCATAAAGATGGAAAACTTAAACCAATAAGCATTCTAAACCCAATTATTGGATTTTTGTTCTTAAATCAGCTATTGGTCCAACTGTTTTGTTATGCAAAATAAGTACTTCTTAGTTTTTATGGGTTTCAATAATTTAGTAAAAGACAATACTGAGGCTTTGAGAAGCAACAGGTTTAACTCTTGGCATTGTTTTGGGTTAATTCGCCTCCGACTCTAACTGAGATTCAAATTCAAATAACTCCATCTTTGCATTTATGAATAGACTATCAGAAGAATATTAGGATACCAGTTTGAGAATTTTCAGACATACGACATAAAATGCTCACTTGAATTGAAATTTCAAGCATATAGATTTCACAAACATATAAAAGGCTAGCCTGGATCGAGCTAAAGTGAAATACAATAGTTTGCAAAAGCAAAAGAAATGAACGTGTTCCAAATCAATTTACAGGTTCAATGATCTTTGAATGGAGCAACAAAAGGTCACATGAAGTTCCTATCAGCTCATTACTTAAAACAGGTTTTCCTCAGCCTAACTTTAGAACACAATAATCATTTCTTTTGGTGGTCTTTCGAAGCTTTGCTCAACTAAGTAGAGGCTTGTAAGATTCCTAGTCTGCTGTAAGCCTCTTTTCACTTTGTACTTTATGTAAGTCTTTTATATTTTAACGCTTGCAAATGACCTTCCGATGAAAACTAATGAGTTATCTCCTCAGGAACTACTCCCAGATTTACCACAGCATCAAAAAACATGTCAGCATCTTCCATTTTACCTTGCTTGCACAGTCCATTCATAAGCACATTAAAAGCATCGACACCTGGTACAAGGCCATCATTCTGCATCTCCTTGAGAAACTTGAACCATGTCTTTACACCACTCTTCATACGGAATAAATTAATGATCATAATATATGTCATATCATCTGGTTTTAAACCAGGCTTCAGCATTTTCCTTGAAAGTTTTTAATGCATCAACTACTTTTCCTTCTTTGCATTATCCTGAAATATATAATCCAGCTCAATGAAATGAGACACCTGCTTCATAAGACTCTTCAACCTTGGACCTTCATCTGAATTCCCTGATTTACGATACTTGAATATCAAAATACTAAAACTGTAACTAGTAAGCAGCATATGATTTCCCATTTTGTCCAAAAACATAAGAGCTATCTTTAAGTTTACATTCTTCACAAAATTTCAAATTAAATTCTTCACAAAATTTCAGATTAAAAAGATTAAAATAATACTAACTTGGCAAAGAAACCATAATTCAAAATCTACAAATAAAACCTCCAAACAGTTCCTAAACAAGCTGAAATTAAACATTCTATACAAACAGCCAGCAGATGGGATATAGAAACCATGCTCCCTAAACCAATCTAAAATACTTGATACCATCTGACAGAAATCAAAACTCAGTGTACGGAAGTTGACATGTCTTTTTTTTTTTTGTCAAAATCAAAAAATGTAATTCTATTAATTGCAACACAGCATTTACAAAAGCACAGCAAATATAGGCAGTAAAACAAACTAGACAATTCTATACAAATCTACTTCCATTTAGCTAGCAAACTACGATGTATTTGACATCGCCAGTAGCTGATTTTGGGGCAAAAATTAAAAGAAATTATTTTCTTTCTAATTGATTATAGAATTTTCCAATATGAGTTTTGTAAATAAAAAATGGATTATGAAAGAAGCTAATATTTGAAAATCTTGTGAATACCTATTAAATTAATAATGTAACTAAACTATAGATAAAAACATTTTCAAAACCTAAACATGTGGTAGTTTAATAATCAGAATTTACAAGGTTGTAAATATGTTTAGCAATCTCTGTCAGCCTTAATCTTTGTGTTTCCGGATGGACTACCAGAGGAATCTTGGAATAACAGTTTCAGAACCAGACATACTGAACAAATGACCACTTGAACTGAAACTTTAAGCATATGGATCCCACTAACCTATAAAAGGCTGAGCTAATCCTTGGGAACACAGTTGAAGTCCAATACGATTGTTTGCTAGAATGAAGAATATGTCCACGCCCCAAATCAATTTCAAGGTCAATGCAGTTGTTAATGGAGAAAAAATAACAAACTGTATGAAGCTCCTCCCAACTCATTTTTAAGAAAGGATTACATCATCAGCTAAGTTAGCCATTTTTATTAGAAAAGATTCAGTAGGTCGCAGGAATCAACCCTTTTGGCGATCTTTTGACGTTCTACTCAACTCATTAAGCAGTGATTTATAAGATGCATAGTCTGCCACAAGACCCTTCTCACTCTGTATTTTATGAAAGTTTTGCAAGTTTCCATGCCTGGAATGACCTTCCAATAAAATGTTATATGTTATGTCATCCGGAACTACTCCCAAATTGAGCATAGCATCTAAAAGCATATTAGCATTTTTCATTTGGCCTTGTTTGCAAAGTCCATTCATAAGCACATTGTAAGTTACAACTCCTGGAACATGACCATCACTTTGCATCTCTTTGAGCAACTTGAACCCTGTCTTTGTGTCACCATTCTTACAGAATCCATTCATGACCATGTTATATGTCATCTCATCTGGTTTTATACCCGCTTTCATCATTTCCCTCAATGTTCGCTCTGCATCAATTACCTTTCCATCTTTACATAACCCTGAAATAAGGGCTGTGAAGGCCACATTATCAAGCTCAATTCCTTCTCTAAGCATTTCCTTCTTAATCTCCAATGCTGATTCTAAATGCCCCTCCTTGCAATAACCATCTATAAGAGTGGTGTATGTGATCTTGTCCAGTCTCATACCTCTCTTACGCACCTCATCAACAAGTTTCGTTGCTTCCCCAAAATTCCCAACCTTGCAAAGGCCATTGATTAGCGTGTTGTATAAAACTAAATCAGGTTTAAGACCTTTTCTTAACATTTGCTGATAATTTTCCATAGCCAAATCAATCCTACCGCTCTTACACTGTCCATTAATTAAAGTTGTAAAAGTAACTTCATTAGGCACCAAACCTCTCTCACACATTTCATCAAACAGCCGATTAGCATCATCCAATTGACGATCAATGCACAACCCATTAATCAAAACACTATAAGTAAAAACATCAGGGAAAATCCTAATTTCCTCCATAATAATCTTCAACGTAAAACCTTCCTCTATATTCCCTGCTTTACAGTATCCATTGATCAACGTATTAAAACTAACAACTGTAGGCCGCAAACCCCTCTTCCCAATTTCATCAAAAATCATATGAGCAACCTTAATTTCACCGTCTTTACATAATCTGCTAATAAAAAGATTAAAACTATACACATTTGGTGGATACCCATAATCCAAAATCTCTAAATAAAACCTCCAACCCACCATAGGCAACGTAATCTTAATCATTCTATCTAGCAAACATTTACAACCATGAAATGGGATTTGAAAACCATGCTTCCTAACCAATCTAAAACACTGAATAGCATCAGATACAAATCCCAAATCAGTGTAAGCAATCATCAAACCATCAACTACAGAATTGGACAAGTGGGTATTTTTAGTTTCAAGAAGTGAAGCAAAAACAGAAGATGCAGAACCTTTCCCTTTCCGAGAGACGAGGAAATGGAGCAGTGATTTGAGTTCTGGCTGCATTTTGTGGGCAGCAAGGAAATGGGCCATGGTACAGTAGGAATGAATAGTGTGGCGAAAGGGTGGGCAGGAAGAGAGGAAGTTGAAGAAAGAATAGAGGAGGGATGGGGAAACAGTAAAAGGGTTGTGGTTGATGAGGGTGATGATGTGATGGGGTTTGAGTGAAGGAAGGATTTTCTTGAGGGAGATCTGTAGCGGTTTGAATTCGCAGTTTTTGATTGCTGAGGAGATGGTTGATATAATAGGGTCTTCATGGTGAGGTGATGGTGATTGTGGAGAGTACCAGGTGCAAAAGAGGACGATGGGTTTATGGTGGGAAGGAGAAGGGAAGGTGTGGGTTTTGTGGAGTTTGATGGTAGCCATGTTGTGTGTTCATGCTCTGCTGCTGCTTAACGCCTTGAGTAAAACCTTTGGATTGTCGGATGGGGATATTGGTAGCAGAAGAAGTGTCTAAATTGATCTTATTTGTTAATTATAATTCCTTAGTGCAAATACGTTTATGTATATTTAATTTAATAAATTTTAAAGAAATAATATTATATATCAGATATATAATAAAAGATTTAAAAATTTTTCTTTAAAATAATGTGATTTTGAGAAATATTTGTAACAATAATGAGAATCCATTTTCATGTCATTCAAGTGAAAACAAAAAAAAAAAGAAGAAGAAATTAGGTCGTTGAAATGATTGAAGTAAAGATGATAACGAAATGATATTTACAATATAGGTAGAAGTGACTAATTATAAAAAAAAATTTAGACATAACAGATATAAAATTTTCTTAAATTAATAATAATAATTAAATTATAAATATTAATTGGATAAATAATATTTTTTATAAAATTAATTATTAGTTTAATTTTTAAAATTTGTGATTATTTAAAATAACTGAAATAATGGACAAAAATATTTATATGTTTAGTTAACGTTATATGTTTTTTAAAATATTAAAAAAATTAAGATAAATATAATTTATTTATCTATATTATATATAAAAGTGACTACCTAGAAAAAAATTTTTTGGACATAAAAGATATGAAATTCTTTTAAATTGATAATAACATTAAATTTTATTTGAATAAATAATATTTTTATAAAACTAATTATTATTTTAATTTTAAAAATTTATGATATTTAAAATTTATACTATACTATTTATAAAATTATTTAATTAGAAAAAAAATTTGGATATAAAAAGATATATAAATGTTTAATTTGATAATAATAATATTAAGTTATAAATTTTAATTGGATGAATAATATTTTTTATATAATTAATTATTATTTCAATTTTTAGAATTTGTGATTATTTTCATGATGAACGATGGAAATATATTCTTTATTTTTTAACGTTATTTTATTTGTTTTACTGTTAATTTTGTGTAATTCTTATTTAGGTTTTAAATTTGACTTTTTCATCATTTTTCTTAAATTTATTTTTTCATTCACTTATTAATAAAAGATTATATTTATTAAAAAGTTTATTTATGTATATTTTTAGAAAATTTTAATTATTTATAACTTGATATAATTTATTCTCTTTATTTATGTAAATATAAAATTAAAAAATTACCTAATTTATATTTCTAGTAATTATTTTAATTACATGCAATGTATGTATAGCAAAAACTAATATAGTTAAATGAATTTAAATTTAAAATAAACAAGTTGGATCATAAAAGAGTTTGATCAATTCATTTATGAAGAGTTTGATCAATTCATTTATGACACAATAATCATAATAAATACGATTAAATATAATTATATAATCTAATGTTATATTTCAGTTTCAATATATATATATAACTTGTATATTTTTATTTAAGTTATATATACTTAAATATATTACATATAAATTATATCAGTTATAATTGAGCAAATATATTTTATATGTATGATATATTTTTAAATATACTAAATACAAGTTACACACACATAAATAAATAATTTTATGAAATAATATATTTTACAGAGTCAACTATTTAATAATTTTATGTTTTTTAATTAAATTAAATTAACGAAACAGTTTAAAATCTTTAAATTTTGATTAATATATTTTATTTTATTTTTGATTTTTCAAAAATTCAAAATTTAATCTAAATTTCGAGAGTTTTAAAATTGTAAACCAAAATGATTTATATAGTCTTAATTATGATGTCATGTGTTCATTAGAATTGAAAGTTTTGACACGATTAATTAAACAAGTCATGTTTGAATTATACATTTTTTTGTTATAAATATATCTTAACATGTCATAATTAGACATGACACGATATAAAACCATTCCTAAAAGAAATTAATTTCAAGGAACAAAACAAATTGCTGCCGTATTAATGAGTTCAAATGTTCTTTTATTTGCCATAAATTTCTTTTTTTTTAATCAATCGAGTCTTTTAATTTAGTGATAAGTAGATGTATTTTATTTTATAAGATTATGAGTTAAATATACGAGTAGAAACTTAATTAACAAAATAAATATATCTTTTATAATATTAAAGAAAAAATTCTATTAACTATTAATTTTTTCAAATTATTCCATGAAGTCATATGGCTTAATAAGTGTATGTGTAAGTTTTAAAAATCCAATTTCGTGGAGTTAAAATCATGATCGACTGAAATATTATTTAATTGATAAATTTAATATTGTATATTATATTAAAATTATATATATTTACAAAATATATAAATGTTTTGTTGAATCATACATATCCCATGAATTTCAAATTTTAATATCGTAAGTCAGATTTGATCTTAATTCAATTCATATTAATTATTTTCTATTTTTCGAATCCGATTTTTAGATTTAGATCAGATAATCAGAATATTGGATTGATTTCTCCACATCTAGTAACAACAGCGTCCTTAACTTGTATCGTTTCAAAGAACCAAGGACTGGCGTTGCAAGTATTTAAGTATATTAATTGATGGCAGATGTCTTAGTTAATGGTAAAAGGAAATTTTCATGGAGATGTCTAACATCATTTACAGTGTTCCTGAAATGGTGATTACAGCTTGTGATGGCAAAAGAATTTGGTTTCACGTCTATTAATAGTAAACAAACTAAAATATTCCAGTTTATTTATTTATCTGGACATATTCCTCAAACCGAACCTTTTAAGACTGCTTAATCTAGCTACTAGATGCATTACTTGCGGGTAGAGGTCAATGGTACATACATGGAATTAAGCCCAAATTGGCAAAGTATCAAGTTACCATAGCAATGGCTTCAGCCACCACGCTCTAAGCCTCTTCTGAATGGGAAAGCCTTCTTTTCTTCTCCTTCCTTAGTTTCAAAATCTTCAATTTAAGTGTCTCAACAAGACGATTGGAAGCCAAATCTTGCTGTTGTTCAAGCAGTTTTGTTCTGCTAATGACCACTGCAATTCACCACATAACTCAATGCTAAGAGTATTAAAAGTTCTTGTAAACTCATCTCTTGACTATAGAGAAGAAAAATTAAATATTGATTCATACACATCAAACATCAAGCAACTTTGACGCCAATTAGATCTTGCATGGCCACACAAGCACAAATTTATGCAGAACAGAGTTAACTAGATTAAGAGGACCACACACTTACATTGCTTTTCCAAATCCTGCAGTTTCTTATTCAACTCATTTTTCTCTTCCTGTTCAACCATGAGACAGTCCTTCAAATCTTGAGTCTCAAGAACATCTGTCACATTATGACTAAAAAACTCACCCTTGTTCTGAACTTATTAAAATCTCATAACAAAATCAAGAAATCATTATATCAAAACTCTGAAACTCACATTTCGATTCCACATCGAAATGGACTCGATCCAAGCTGCTTCCAAGAGTTCGCATATCGGTTTTATGCGCTGCTAAATCTTGGCGGAGGTGATTCATGGTTGATTGGCCTTGTCAAGTAGAAAGGCTCTGATACAACGCAGGCAATAATTCAATGAACGTGGTAAACAAATACGCATGCAAGAAAAACATATTTATGGCAGTGGAAATCACCTGATCCGGTCCTCTCAATCTCCAACCTTAGTTGCATACTCTTGCTTAACTAACTCCATGGCCTTCGTATGCTCCTACCCATAGTTTGTGTAAATCAAAATCCAATTAGGGCATTTTTGGTTCACTCTTGGAAATCAAAATCCAAGTAAAGCACAAAAGATGAAGTTTACTTCTTTTCTGATATTCGCATCACTCAATCGCTTCACCTCCTCAATCAGGTTCTGATATTTGATACGACATTCGAGCTGTATGTATCTCATAAATAAATAAATAAATAAGCAACATAAAAATTTAAAAAGTTCAGAAAAATTAAAATTCGGTCTACAGGATCACACCTGAGCAGCCACATTATTTAGAGAATCTGTGTACGGCTTTGTTAATCGCTCATTTTCTGCAGCATTATATAAAAGAAAACTCAGAGAAATTTCCGAATTTTAAAGTAAAGATGTGATGAAACGGTAAAGGAAAACCTTGTTTCAAAGATAGGCAAGCGAGTTCAAGTGCCTCTCTCTTGTTGATTTCTGCACTCCAATTCGATTTCGGTGATTTTGTAATTTGTTGTAATTGTTGGTCTGCTGTGTCATTTGCCTTGCTCTGAAATCCCCAAAGAAACGACGTCAAACTGCGCCAGTCGTTTTGAAATTTCGTGCAAATATTGGTTTGTTACGTCATTTGTCTAGCCCGGGAATTTCCAGCAAAATGGCGTCACACCAAGTGAGCAAGAGAAATATAGAATATGAGAAAAAAAAAAAAGAAAAGAAAAAAGAGAGAGAGAATAAAAATTAGAGAATGAAAGTCATAAAATAAAGTGAGGAAAATGAGTTCAAGATCCCACTGAAGTGAATTGAAGAGTTATTTATAGTGATTGAAAATTATAGACTAAATGCATAAATTGTCCTCTTAAAAACAATTTAAGAAATTAATTTGTCATCGTTTATTTATTTATCACCTAATTCATCTATTTCAATATTAATTCCTAATGGCACTCCATGCCTTTAGCAGGTATTGGTTCAATTACTACACTTTGTGTGTCTCTTCTTGATGTATATCACATTCCTAATCGTAATTTGAATCTTTTGGTCAGTTATATGATTTTGGATACTTAATTGATTTTTCTTCGATTAGTTGTGTACATAAACCGTAATCTTAGGAGCTTATTGTCAGTAGAAAAGAGGGACTCTACGTTTTGGACCAAAAATAATCATTTACTGTACCATCGAGCACTAGTGTTGATTTGTCATCTTTTGGTCTAAGTAGTTATTCTTCTAGTTTTCATTTATGGCTTTCTTGCATTGATCATGTTTCTATATCTCAATTACTTTTTTTGACTTCTAAAGGAGCAATAGTAAATTTAAAAGTTCATGAATTTTTTTATAGTAGCGGTTGTAACCTGATTAAATTTTCTACTTTACCTTTTGATAAAAGTATTCTTCTCATGCACTTTTTTATCTTATTTATTTTGATGTGTAGGACCCTCTCTTATAGCAATAAAGCGCGGATCACAATATTATATTTTATTTATTAATGATTATACTTGTTTTTGTTAGATTTATATTATGAAACATCATTTTAATTTTCTAAATATTTTTAAAGTTTTTTGAGCTATTATCCAAATTTAACATTTTGTTGTTATAAAGTGTTTTAGGTCTGAGCTAAGTAGGAAATATATTTCTAATGATTTTTTAGATTTACTTGTATCCAATGGGATGATCCATCAAATATCTTGCATAGATACACTTTAGCAAAATAGTGTTGCTAAAAAAAATATAGGCATCTTATTGAGACTACTAGATCTCTCTTATTATCTACCTATATTGTTAGTGAATTTTGAGGAGACACAATTCTTACTATAACTCATTTGATGTTGGCCCTTGTACACCAAGAAAGAATGTTGAATTGGTGGAAAAATTAAAATTTTAGAGAGAATGTTAGTTATGCAAGTATTAGAGAAGTAGGAGAAAAATAAAACACACAACAATTTATAATGGTTCAAATATTAACTAACCTTACATTCGCTCTCCAATTCTTTCAATTGGGTGTTCTACTAATATTAAATGGTGTTTTGCAAACTCACACTAAACTTTTGTAACTTGTGTTTTACAAAAACTTACAGACAACCTTATAAGTGTTTCCCAAGACTAACATTCAACTTATACAAGAATTTTCTATTTACTCATTTTCAAATCCAATCCCAAAGAAATTTTTTCCACTATGATTGAGCAAATTATTTAGAGCTTAATGGTAACTAAATCTATAATTGAAGTGACCATTTATTTTTTTTCTTCCTTCTCGAGTAATTAAACCCTTGCCTAATTTTAGTCGTTTTTCAGATTTTATGTTCTAGGTATTGCTTGGATTACTTTGATTGAATGGTTATTCTTTGGTTTTACTCTAAAAGATTTGAATTGTTAGAATTCTAGCTTTTCTTTTTTAATTCGTTTTAAGGATAGGTTTCAAAACATTATTATGATTTATTTGTCATGATTTGTTAATCAAAATTTTAAGGATCTTAAAAATAAAAAATTTTGGATTTGGACTAATGTACAATCATAAATCATGAATTAATCATTCAAATTGAAATGACATCTTCTATGACGTGATATGAACTCAACTCGGGTAACTGATTAGATTGGGCTCTTGCTTTCATAATACTAAATTTTTAAAGAAGCTGATAAGTGTCGCCATGTGCGACAGTTATAGTGTTGTCGCACTTAGATCACTTTTGATTTTTTTTTTTTTTTTGTCTTTTTTTTATCAAATGCAGAATTTGTTCACTTTGTATTTAGTTTCATATCTATTTTGATCAAATTCTGTATGTTCAAAAAAAAATTCAATAAGCTAAACACAACCCCGATGGTAACTGTAACCATTCTAGACTGTGTTTGGCTTATTATTTAGTTACCGAATGTTTTCACTTCAGATATAAAATTTGTTCAATTTGTATGCAGAATTTGAAGAAATTTTTTAAATTTCGTATATACAAAATTTTTTTCATTTTATATATAAAATTTGTTCAAATTTTGTATACACTTGAATAAATTTTGTCTTTAGTTTGTTCAAAAAGGAAAAAAAGCATTCAAATTATTTGAAGAAAGAAAAAAGAAAATAACTGCATCACCCTAGACACTAAAAAATTTGTGTTCATTTTCTGTATAGAATTTAAACAAAAAATATTTGAACAAATTCTATTTTTTTATTTGAAGAAAAAAGAAAAGAAAAAACTGTAACACCTAGGTCATCCAAACATTTAATTCTTTTTTTGTACAGAATTTAAAAAACATTTGAACAAATTTTTTTCTTATTTAAAAAAAAGAAAGAAAACTGTGCCACTAAAACACCATTTCAATGGAAACAAGAAAAAAAATCAGTGTGAAAAAAAATTATTTCACCTAAGACCAAATGTGCCTTTGGGTGCGACATTACTGCAAGAGCAACACTACGCTTTCCCAATTTTTAAGTTGAGATGAACACAGAATGTACTTGTTGTGAGTGATTATATGCTGTGAAATCTTTCAGTCTAAAGCAAAGATTTTATGTATTTGAATGCGTTACACTAATTTATAGTCAACTATTTTTCTATTAGGCTAATGTGGAGGCTTATTAGCAAGATTTTATGTATGTACTTATTGTTAGTATAAATAATGCTGAATACAACAAGGGATTTCTTAAATTTGCATTTGGTCACATAAAACGAGATAATGTTATCCCTTGTCCTTTCAAGAAATGTTTTAGTATTTTGCATCAAACTGGAGAAGAGGTTCTAGATCATCTGATCATGAATGGAGTGCCAAAGGTCTACATTAACTGGTTGTATCATGAAGAACTCAATGCTGATGAAAATATCATTAATAATGAAATACAAGTTCATGGTCATGACGATAAGTTTGGCATCATTCATGATGTAGCTGGAACTAAAATCATAGATGCTATAATAAAAGGTGCCACTGAGCAAAAGTACGATGAGTCTAACATTCTTGAACCAGTTGAATGTGAGGAGAAATTTTATAAGCGTCCTAATCTTGGCACAAAAACTTCTAAATTTTTGAAGCCATTGGAGGATGCCTAACAAAAACTATATCCTAACAGCGAGAACTTTGCACAGTTATCTTTCATTGTAAATTATTTCAGATTAAGTGAATGTTTGGGTTGAGTAATAAAACATTTAATAGCTTAATATAATTATTGAAACAAGCTCTTCCTTTTAGTGGAACTTTACCCAAATCTTTTTATGAAGCAAGAAAAATAATTGAAGATTTGGGTCTTACCTATAAGAAATAGATGCTCGTCTGCGTGCTACTTTGGAGGGAATATGCGAAGCTTGATCATTGCATGAAATGCGAGGATTCTAGTTGGAAAGCCGATGATACTGGAAAGGGTGGCAAAAAGAGATCCGAAGAAGGTTTATGCGACTTTTCTCTTAAATCAAGATTGCAGAGGTTACTTGTGTCATCAAAAAGAGCTTCTGAGATGAGATAAGGTGGCGCACTGACCAAAATCCTCAAGGTAGGATTTTTGGATAATTTGCGTCCATAGTCATTCAAATATAGTCCAAATTTCGTAATGATCATGTAACTATTTTTTCATTATAAGAGTCATTAAATTAATATAAGTATTTTCAATCGGTCTTTTTTTTTTTAATCTTTCAATAGATAAAATTTCAATTGCCTCCCTGAAATTTTTTAAAGTACATATTAGTCCAAATTAATTTTTTGTGATTAATTTAACCCTTGTTCTATTATTTAAAGGCTCTTTAAGCCCAAAAAATGAAAATTTCATATTTTACATATATAAATTTATTAAAGAATATAAAAATAGTTAAAAAGAAAATATAATGTCATTTTTGGTCCTTAATAACAATCCATATATTCTCTAATTAATTATCTTTTAATTCTCATTGGTATCTGGAAATCTTCTTTATTCAATTTTCTCAGGTTTAATTTTCATTTCACACTTATATTTAGATCAACTTTTTTTTTTTGAAGAATTTTTTTATCATTTTCTTATTTAAAGTAAAATTAGTTTTTATTTACATGTCAAAATAAAATATATGTTACAGACAATCTTTATATATATATATATATATATATATATATATACACACAGACACACATATATATTATTTTAAAAATATTTTCATCATGAATTTTTTTAAAAATCTTAACTCAAATTAATGTTTAGAGAAATTAATTTTTAAAATATATTAGGTTGATGTGAAAGATGTGTTTTTTCAAATATGTGTGAGTGCAATAA
>CATIWR010018533.1:0-14832 GCA_949677035.1 Omphalea diandra | reverse complement strand
ATATATATATGTTGTTTTTAACAGGAGGATTGGTCTTTGTTTTAGAGAAAACTCTATTAAAATATCATTAATATTTTAAGTATGGTTAAATATGACACTAGTAAATGTATATTCATAAATATATAGTTAGTAGTCACATAAGCCTTAAAATCTTGTTTGGTATTTGTCTCATTTGATATGGTGAGATAATGTCGAATTATCCAAGTCGGATAGTTTAGAAATGCAGTGTTTATATATAAACCAATAAATGAAAATATTTTTATTGATATGTAGAAAGTTTGTAATATCCCCTGTTGTTCTTCGAATGCATAATGAAATAAGTGTTGATTCATGCGATGATACTAGAATGGTGTACGCCATATGATTGAGTACTTATTTCATATTATGCATTTGCAGAACTATATAGAGATGCTGCCAAAATTTAGGCGTATTGAGGAATATATTACGTCTGTTTGTGGTCATCAGATGTCACATTTTTGAATGAGTAGGTTCCTACCTATTCATATATAAATGGGGTTACAAAGAGTCATAATACAGTTGAAAGTAAAGTTTATTTATATGTATTTTTTTATGTATTGCTCATAGGATGGAAAAATGAGACCCGATTGAGAATGGATATATAAGAGCCTTAAGGATGGTTTGATGAATACAAATTATATGAGTAGGATGAAAAATGTTATTGAATTTGTATGCAATCACCTAAACTGAATGATGGGAAGAAGATTAGGTGTCCATGTAACTAACGCAGGTGTCAAAACCGCATATTTTTGGAAGTGGATATTGTGAAGCTCCATTTTGAACATAAATGATTTATTCTTGATTATTATATCTGGACTCTACATGGAGAAAACGCTAAGGGAGATAATGCAAATGTAGTCCATGATTAAGCTAATGCAACAAAAAGGGTCGAATAATCGAATCCATATCAAACAATGGTATTAAATGCAGTAGGTCCTCATTTGAACCTATTGAGATGGAGGAATTACCGAATCTTAAGGCTTAGAAGTTTTACAACATGCTTAGGGTTGCAGATGTGGACTTGTATCCGAGTTGTACAAGGCATTCACAGTTATCACCCGTATCCCAATTGATGCTTATAAAATTAGAACACCATATGTTTGAATGAAATTTCAATGACATGATTACAATAATGAAAGAGATTACCCCATATAATAGTTTGATACCTGATAACTTCTATAACACTAAGAAATTAGTGCAAGGTATGAGACTACCAATTGAAAATATTCATTGTTGTAACAATGGTCGTATGATTTATTAGCATGAAGACAGTAAATTGACTAGTTGTCAGTTTTGTGGTCATGCTCAGTATAAGAGACCTTGTAACGAATGTGGTAAATGATGCAAAACTCTTGTTCCTTATAAGAAGATGTATTATTTTCCTCTAACCCTTCGATTGCAAAGATTGTATGCATCGAAAGCAAAAACTACAGAAATGCGTTGGCATGCTGAACATTAGGTTGAAGACGGTGTCATGTTTCATTGCTCAGATTCTCTTGCTTGGAAGCATTTCAATCAAACACATCTAGATTTCATAGCAAAAACTCAAATTGTTCGATTAGGTCTTTGCACAAATGGGTTTTAAACCTTTGGTCAATCAGGAAAATAATATTTTTTTATGGTCCGTAAATGTTACATCGTATAATTTGCCACTATGGTTATGTATGAAGAATGCTTATATGTTCTTATCGGTGTTAATACCTGGGCCAAGAAATCTTAAGGATAAATTGGATGTGTTTTTACAACCACTTATTACATAACTCAAACAATTATGCAAATATATGATATTTCAAAGAAATGAAATTTTTAGATGCAAACTGCTCTTTTGTGGACATTAAGTGATTTTTCTGCATATGTGATATTTCAAAAATAAAATTTTTAGATGCGAGCTGCTCTTTTGTGGACATTAAGTGATTTTCTCGTACATGTGATGTTGTTAGGGCGAAGTATTGCTATAAGGTTAGCTTGTCTATATTGCATGGAGAATTTTGATGTTCTTACTCTGTCTAAAAGTAAAAAGCAATTGTGGTTTGACAACCATTAAAATTTTTTACTAGAAGATCATCCATACCAAAGGAACAAAACATCGTTCATTAAGAATAGAACAGTGACTAAAGGTCCACCACCTGTCAAAACTAGAGTTGAAATATTGAATGAGATAAATCAATTGGGTCTTAAGAAAGTTATTGAACTAGATGTCAATAAAATAAATGATCCATTATGCAGGACTTGTGGATGGAGGAAAAGAAACATCTTTTGTGATTTGCCCTATTAAAGTGTTAACTTAATTTGACATAATTTGGATGTAATGCACATTAAGAAGAATGTTTTTAATAATGTGTTTAATATTATCATGAGTGTAGAAGGAAAGAAGAAGGACATAAATAAATCTCAATATGAGTTGAGTTAATATTATTATCGTCCTGAATTGGAATAAAGTGTAGTAACGAGAAAATACCCTAAAACTTATTACACATTATACAAATGGGCAAAATAAGTCTTATGTGAATGGTAAAGAATCTTAGATTTCCTGATGGGTATATGTCAAATATGGCTAGATGTGTGGACATGAAAAAATTAAAGTTGTTCGGGATGAAAAACCATGATTGTCATTTATTCATGCAGCGATTAATACTAATTGCATTCCATGAATTAATGCCTAGAAATGTGTGAAAGCCCTTAACAGAATTGAGCTTTTTTCTTAGGAACCTAACTACTACTGTCATAAGCATTGAGGACGTACAACGACTTGAGGAAGAGATACCTATAATTCCTTGTAAGTTGGAGCGTATATTTCCTCCAAACTTCTTTGACTCAATGGAACATCTTTTGATTCACCTGGTTTATGAAGCATGGATAGTTGGTCTAGTGCAATATCGATGGATGTATCCATTTGAGAGGCATATTCATAAGCTTCTTTCACAATTTATTTTGTTTTGTGTATATACGTTGTCTTATATGTATTAATATCATAGGTACCTTCGAAGGCTGAAAAAAAACGTGAGAAATAGAGCCAAAGTTGAAGGTTCAACATGCGATGCATATTGAGTAAAAAAAAGTGTCATTATTTTGTTCGCACTACTTTGAGGATCATATGAGCATGAGGCATTGAAAAGTTCCCAGCAACGATGACCAGTCTCGATATGTAGCGAAAGAGCATAAAGGAAATCTTTCGATATTTACAGATCCCGATCGCACATTTGGAAAGAAAAAACCAAGATTCATGAGATATCAAGAATCTAGGGTTGATCAATGCTACATTTTATTGAATTGCGCAAAATTCAAACCATTCATTAAGTAAGTAGTAGTTTAGTTTGTTTATTTTCATGTATCAATTTGTTAAGTTCTTATGTATTTGTTTTTTCCCTTGTAGAATTTATGTTGACAAGTTAAAGCAATGTTAACCACGCATTGCTTGTCATGAAGTTGATGCTAAACTTGAAAATGAATTTGCATCTTGGTTTGACAAATACATGGGTATCAAGATTCCATTATTTATGTTTATATGCATATGTATATACATTCAAATTTAATTTTTTTGTTATAAATTGATGGGTAATTATTTTAGGTGTATGATCCATCACATTACATCTGTAACAAATTCATAAAGGATCAAGCAAAAGGTCCATTGTGAATGGTGACGTCTTTTCCAAGTATTATGTAAATGGATTTAAATTTCACACTGAAAGACATGGTTCTCATACAGCTACCATGAACAGTGGTGTTTGTATAAAAAGCACCAATTACAATATAGATGAAAGAGACTGTTATGATCAATTAATTGAAGTTATAGAGTTGGAGTATCCAAATTGCCAATTAAGAGAACCGCCTTATTCAAGTGTGAGTGGTTTGATCCAACACCCAACTGAGGCACTAAAGTTCATCTGGAATATAAATTTTTTAAGGTGAATCATAAAAGAAGTTTCAATAAGTATGAACCATTTGTTCAGTCAATGCAAGCATGTCAGGTTTATTATTGCAATTTCCCTAGCTTAAGATGTGATTCGAGCTATTGGTTGGTTGTATGTAAAATTAAAGCAAAAGGATAAGTACAAATTCCAAAATATCTCCAACAACTTTAAATTCTCATGTAGTACCGACCTTCTAAGAGAATGATATAAATACTCATACAATTACAATTATGGAGGATGAAGAATCTGGATCCTTGAATGATCCAAATGGTGAGTTTATTAAAATTGAAGATGACAATGTTGAATTAGAGGATGATGCAGAGATAGAGTTGGAATCAGATGATGATGATGTAGAAATTGATGAGGAAGAGGATTTGTATAATGATACAGATAGTGAACCTGATTAGAGGTAATTTGTATGTATATGATTTTATTTGTCTTTGTTATTATATTTATGGTAATCAATGTTTTTTTTGTTATGCATGTGTTATTAGAATGATCCATTTCTTATCTATAATTGTCTATTTTTATTCAGTTATTATATATATATATATATACACACACACACACACACCATCATCATCATCATCATCATCAGGGGGAGAGGCGATGATATTATTAGAGTTCTAAAAGGCGGTAGATCTGGTTCAGACTCTTCTAGGCAAGGGATAGCAGGCTGAACCGATGCGAGCATGATGCAAGCATTAGCACCTGAGACATCATCACTGCCATCCTCACTTCCATCGTTGCACCCTACGACATTATCACTGTTATCCTTACTTCCACCACCATCTTTATTAGTACAGCTTACACCATCAGATGTTGATGAGACATTGACTATGCCGCCATCAGTGGCATCAGGCACACAGTCTAGTATTGGCCTAGTCTAACTTCATCTCGTTGATGGGTGGTATGTAACTTCTTTTTTTCAATTAATTTTTCTTTTCCTTTTAATAATTTTGGATTTCAACGTCCTTTAAATTGCAATCTATAACTTAATATATAATTCGTATAATATATGCTATTTTCTCATGTTTTGTAGTTATTATCACTTACTAATACTGACTTATTCTTTGTTGCATAAGTAATAGTTTCATTCCAGGCAATGCCTATTTTGTTTGCATCTCCAAGATTTTTTTACTTCGCTTGGGGCCTTTTGGACATGCATGGAAGCATGTTCCATAAGCGACGCGAGAGTTTTATTGGGAGGAGTTTAAGGTATAATTGAATAATAATTTTATCTCATTTTAGTAAATAATTTTATTTATTTATAAGCATTGTTTTAACCAATTTTGTTTATTGTGTTTGCATAAGTTTTTTACTTAGAATCTGCCATTGGATGCCTAGATTAGGAGTAGATGGGAGCATTAGGCTGCTACACGCTACATCGATAATTTGTCTAGGTGGAGATGGAGTGACAAATGTCCTGCAAGCTTCCCAGAGACTATATGGGATAGTTGGCAGACAACATGGTCCACACCAAAGTTCAGTGATAGTAGCGCGCATGCGTTTCACAACCGACCTAGTGAGACAGACGATCCTAGTTTTGGTCCCTCCAACCATACTGGGGGCTCCCTATCTATGGTTGAGTATCGTAGACGTCTGGTGAGTATGTTTACATATTTCTTAATTAATATGTTACTTATATTTATTATATATTTATCTATATTTAAAATGTATTTATTTTCAGAATGAAAAATTAGGTTGTCATGCTACGTGTTTTGAGGTGTTTGAGTATACACAAGTCAGTCATAAGAACCAATAATACATCAATCAGTGATCTACAGGTATAATTGTAAATTTTATTGAGACGAATCATTTAATATCTCACTTTCATTAATAATTAATTTTATTTATTTAATTACTTCTTATTAAATTCTATTTCACTTTTCACTAAATTACAGAATAACTACCACTCTTCATATTAGAGACCTACTTAACCTGAGGAGAGCTCGTCAAAGCCATTTCAGCCCAATAAAAAGGAGATATTCTTACAGACTGCAGGAGGACAAAATAAGAGGGGCGTCTATGACATGGGTCAACTTGCACCTTCATTCTTTAGTTAGTCTGCATCACCCGCGTCGATTACTGCTTCTCGTCCGACAACTGATGCGGACTTGCAAGCTTCAATTGTTTAAGAGATTCAACATGATTTTTAGATAGGATGGATGAGCCAAGACTGCCTTTTGAGCATCAGTTTGAGGAGCAGAGGTAGTAGAAGGATGAGATATATCGCCTCATTGCAGAGCTGACCCGTGACACTCAGGTTCAAGTTGATTGTACTGCCTCTGATCAGTCACCCTCCACTGATGCTCATTTGGACAATCCTGCTCATTGATTAAACTGGCTTTTTTTGTACTTATATACTTTATCATCTTTTTATCTATTTTATACATTATACTATGTGATATATTTTTTTATTTATACTTTCTTATATATATTAAGATATTTATTTGTTAATAATACTGTTATTTTTTATATTTCATCCTTGTGATAATATAAAAATATTTAAATAAATATGTAATTATTAATATATATTTATTAAATGCATATATCTTAATATAAAAATATTTAAACAAATATGCAAATTATTATTATATATTCATTAAATGTATAAATTAAAAATAATTTTTAAAAAATTAGCGACAAACTTTCTATCAGCTTCAACACCTGCAAAAATAGCGACGAATAGGTTTTCATTGCTAAAAAAGCCAACGACGGATACTTCTATCGTTGAACTGTCGGCAATATAATGACGAAATTAGCGACAAAATATATCGGCTGCTATTAGGTAATTCGTTTGCTAAAATCACCTGAATTGTGGCCCCACTTTTGCGTCAATTTTTCATTGCAAATTCGAAGTTAATTTTAACGACGGACCACTAAACTCATCGTTATTGACCACCATTTTAGTGACAAATGTAATTTGTTGCTAAAACAAGTTATTTTTGTAATGTGACTAATTTTTTCATTATGAAAGTCATCAAATGATTATAAGTACTTCACAACGATTTTTTAACAGATAAAAGTTTAATTTGCCCTTTAAACTTTTTTGAAAAGTTATATATTAGTCCAAATTAATATTTTTAGTTTATTTAACATTATAATAGGATTTTAAAATTATTTAAATAATAAAAAAATAAATTTTCTTATTTATATCAATAAATTTATGCACAAATATAGAAATAAGTTAAAAACAAAAAATTTTCTTAAATAAATACATATTATTGTAAATATTAGTAATATATAATTTGAATTTTTAAAATAATTTTCTCATATTAGAATTTAGTCTCTTATATTTTTCAAGTTGAAATCAATATTTTTTGGATCAAACCAAACCGATCGGTCATATCGGTAAAATTGAGAACTACCAGTGGTCTAATTTGATTCAGTCTAAAAATTTGACACCCAAAAATTAGGTCAAAACGACCTAAAACTAGAGGTCCTATTAAACCAATTTAATCTAAAATTATGTCGTTTTGTTAAAATTTAAAATTTAAAAATTACACAATTTTAACCGACCAAATCAAGAACTAGCCAGTCGACTAGTTTGAGCTTTGGTCTAATTTTAAAAACAATGATTGAGATTTAATAATTTTTTTTTGAAATTGTTGAATCATTCTAGAAATAAATTTCTTGAAATTTTAATTTTATGTCTATTAATTTTTAAAGTAGCATTATTTCATATTTATTAATATAAAAATTTGAACTAAATATAAGTGTGAGGTGAAAATTAAACCTAAGAAAATTGAATAAAGAATATTTCGAGATAACAATGAGAATTAAAAAATAATTAATTAGAGAAGATATGGATTGTTATGAAGGACCAAAAACTAATATTTTATTTGCTTTTTAATTATTTTTATATTTTAAATAAATTGATATATGTAAAATATGAATTTTTCATTTTTTTTTGTCTTAAATAGCCTTTAAATAATATAATAGGGGTTAAATTAATTAAAAAATAATTTGAACTAATATATGCCTTTTAAAAAAATTCAGAGAGGTAATTGAAATCTTATATGTTAAAAAATTTTTAAAAAAAGACTAATATGAAATAATTATATTAATTTAGTGATTTTGAATGATGAAAAAAATAGTTACATGACAATTACAGAATTTCGGCTATAATTTTGTGACTATGGATGAAAATTATCCGAGAAAATGAAAAGTGAAAAGATTATAATGTAGAGATTAAAACTTATAGACTTTTCAATAATTTTTAGTTTGTTGTTTAAAATATGCACAATAGTATATCATTCTTAAAAAAAAATTTAAATAAAACTCAATAAAATTCAATTCATTTAAATTTAAACATATTTGCTTTAACTGAATATTCATTACTTTTTAAATTCATGTATCATGAATTATAAATAATATATTTCTTTTTAATCTTTTTAATTCATTGACTATTTATTACTCCTTAAAGTCATATTGTTTATTTTATTTTTACTAAAAATATTTATTAATAATAAAAATAAAAATATAATAATATATTTAAAATTTTATTAAATATTTGTTGAAAATAAAAGTAAAAATTCAATTACGTAATGTACGAGTTCAAGACTAATTTACCTTTATTTCTTCTTATTAATTTGGTTGATACACAACTTAAGGCCGTAATTTCATAGTTCTGAAAATATTTATTCATCAACTTTATTTTATCTTTAGAATGACTAAGAAATGTATGAAAATGTTAATTTTCTTTATTAAAAATTTTCAATTAAATAAAAATTCCAAGCTCCTACAATCTTGAAAAAGGAAAATAGTGGTAGTATTATGCACAGCGTGGTATCTATCTAAAGTCATTTCCAACGTTTATTAATTTGTTTTTGTAATAACCTTTTTCACCGTATGATGATCAGTTAAAAACTGCATTTTCAAATTCGCATAAACTCAATTATAGGAATTCCAATGTTTCTTCTCAAGGTATCTCTCACTCACTGTCTTTTTTATTTTTATTTTCAAGATTTTCGTTGTCGTAGTTTCTGTGTCCTCTTTTACAGACACGGAGATCAACTGCTTTTGGTGTTTTTGGGTACCTGAATTTTACCAAATCTGGTTTCTTGTATGTCCATTCCCATTTTTATTTATTCGGTTCTTGTTACTCGAGCTTCAACCGGAGAGTAGAAAAAAAAAAGGAGAACTTTTGTGTCTGTTGGCGCTTAATTATATTTCTTTAATTGCTCACAAGATTGGATTTTTGACATATAAAATTAATGAAGAAATTATAGATTGGGAAATAGATAACTGGGTTTTGAACGTTAATTGAACATGACTGTCGTTTTGTAGTCGATGATATTCAGAAAGGGTGAAATTTATTTTGTAAAAGTAGTTTTTTTTATAATGTTTGCGTGATCTTAAGTTTTCAAGATGAAGCAAACACTTGTCTGTATTTGTTGATGCATATTGTTCCTTTTTGTGTTGATGGCTCATCAACAAAATTAAAAAGTTTTTTGAGTTTTGAAGCTCCCAGTTATTGTATGTATTAGCACCTTATAAATTGTTAATTCAAAAGCATTTTTGGTATGCACTGTTGACTGTGTTGACTCATTTTGATATCTCACATCGGAGAAATAACAAAGAGAAAAAAAGTTTATTTTTTATAAATAGAGTTTTAATTCCTTCAGTTTGATCATCCCAAAAATTGTTTGCTCATCGCTTAGGCAATTTTCAATATTTCTTTATATTTTGTAATATTTCACTTTATAGTCTTTTTCTTAGTAAAATATAATTTTGTTAGTGTCCGATGACGTAAGTATAATTGGCCGAATCTTGTTAAATTCTGGTATTCTTATTTTTTGTCTTTATTTTTCAATAGCTATTTTGTAGGGTATAATTGTAGTGATATATTATGATGTTAAATTACTATTAGGGTGATTCTGTCTAACAATGTCAGGTTTTAAGTGAGACCGTTTGTGATCCCTCCAATCTTTCCTGTGAATCAACCTATAGTGTAGATTTTCAGTACAATCTTTTACTCTCTATTCACCTATAAATTTATTAGGTGAATTTAGTGGGTAAAATATTACCCTTATTCCACAATAATTGATATCATAGCCAAAGGCTACTCTTAGTATACTTTGTGGTTGTAGTTTAATATGATCTTCATCATCAGAAAAGATTTTCTTGGGCTAGTTGTATTCCGCATTGAAGGCTATTAGAGAATTTTGTAATTGAAATGGAGAGCTCTTAAATAATATCCACACCTACCACATCGATAGTTTCATCACAGCCCATCTAGGCAAGAACTGTCGTGGCGAATTCAAAATTGGCAGTGAAAATCTTTGATGGCACAAACCATTTCGGTATGTGGCAAAGTGAAGTTTTAAACGCTCTTTTGTAGCAAGGTCTAGATATTGTCATTGAAGATGAAAAACCAGATGATGTTGAGGAGAAAGAATGGAGGACGATTAATCGATTGACATGTTGTACAATTTGATCATGTCTTTCTAGAGAGCAAAGGTATGCATTCTCGAAAGAAACCTCTGCAAGTAATTTATGGAAGGCACTAGAAGAAAAATTTCTAAAGAAAAACATCCAAAATAAGCTTCACATGAAGAAGAGGTTGTTTCGCTTCACTTATGTACCGGGTACCACAATGAATGATCACGTTACCAGTTTTAATCAGTTGATTACTGATCTGGTGAATGTAGATGAGACATTTAAAGAAGAAGATCTAGCTCTGATGTTGCTGGGATCACTTCTCGAGGAGTTTGAGTTTCTTAAAATTACTCTGCTTCACGGGAAGGTTGTTGTATCTCTTATGAATTAAGGAAGAAGGACAAGAAGGTCAGTTCCAGTAGAGATGCAGAAGCTTTGGTAATTGGAGGCCGTTCGCAGAATCAAAGTATGAGAAATAAGGAGAGATCTAAGTCAAGGCCCAAGTTAAGCAAAAATGAGTGTGCCTTTTGTAGAGAAAATGGTCACTAGAAGAAGGATTGTCCAAAATTGAGAAATAAGGGCAAACCCGATAAAGAAAAAGCTGTAGCAGAATCAAGTGTTGCCGAAATTAATGAAGCAGTGTCAGATAACTCACTTGCTACATCATCAAATGACACTTATGATGTATGGCTACTAGATTCAGCATGTAGCTATCATATGTTTCCCAACACGGAATGGTTCTTTGATTTTAAAGAACATAAAAATGGTGGAGTTGTCTACACAACAAATAACATCCCTTTGACAACATATGGGATTGGTTTGATTCGCTTGAGAAATGCGAATGAATCAATCATCACCTTAACAGATGTTCATTATGTGCTAGAATCGAGCAAAAATCTCATCTCTGTCGGGATCATAGACTCAAAAGGGTTCAAGGTGAAAGTGAAAAATGGAGTGATGAAGATTATCTTTGGTGCATGTGTGATATTGAAGGGAATTCGAAAGAACAAAAATTTGTACCACTATCTGGGTAGTACAGTTACAGGCACAACAGCAACAACAACTTCTATAGATGATCGAGAGTCAGAAGCAACCAAGCTATAACATATGCGTTTGGGGCATGCTGAAGAAAAATCATTGAATTTGCTTGCTAAGCAAGGATTATTGGAAGGAGTACAAACTTGCAAATTGGACTTTTGTGAGCATTGCATTAAAGGGAAGCAGACAAGGGTCAAAGTTGGGATAACAATCCATAATACTAAAAGTATCTTGGATTATGTTCACTTTGATGTTTGGGGTCCCTGCAAAACTAGTTCTTTGGGAGGAAAACACTATTATGTGACCTTTGTTGATGATTTTTCTTAGAGAGTATGAGTGTACACAATGAAGACAGAGGATGAAGTGTTAGGCATTTTCCTTAAATGGAAAAAGATGGTGGAAACTTAGACAGACAAAAGGATCAAACGTCTCCAAACGGACAATGGTGAAGAATATATAAGCGATCTATTTGAGAAAATTTGTGAAAATGAAGGCATTGTCAAACACTTCACTGTCAGATCTACACCACAATAAAATAGTGTGGCAGAATGTATGAATCGAATATTATTAGAGAAAGTTCGATGTATGTTATCTAATGCTGGGTTGGGTAAAGAATTTAGGGCTGAGGCTGTAACATATGCGTGCCACCTCATTAATCCCCTACCATCTACTGCTATTGATGGAAAGATGCCATTAGAGAAATGGTTTGGAAAGTGCTATCTAGTTAGTAAAGAATCAAGTTTATCATCTAAGAACAAAACACATCAATGTTCGATATCACTTTGTGAGAAAGATTATAGAAAAAGGTGGAGTTAGAATCTAAAAAATTTATACTACTGAGAATGCTGCTGACATGATGACAAAAGTTGTTAGTGCAGTCAAGCCCCAACTTTGCTTGTACTTGATCAATATTGCTAAAGTTTGATGTAGAATTTGGACGCACTATCAAAGGCTGTTTGAGGGGACATTAAAGATGTTGAAATTCTCCAAGGTGGAGATTTGTTGACTATGTTGGCTCATTTTGATATTCCACATGGGGGAAATAACAAAGGAAAGGAATGTAATATCTCTATCCACATTCATTGGCATTATCACATGAACATATTCATTGCATAAATGATATGAAATCTCACATGAACATATGCATTCGATAAATAATCATTTAGACATGTGAATTGTAGAAGCCCAACAATGCACCGTTGCATTTGGGACACTTGAACATATATGTAGTGTTTATATAGTTGCATGAAAAATTGTTTATGTTGTGTGCTTGTTATAGCATCATAAATAATGGTGTTATAAAGTTTATTTTAAATTATAAGGAGCATCTAGGAATTAGGAGATGGATGAAGGTGCTTAAGGAGTGAAGAATAAGGATTAAAAGAGGAAAGCAAACTTCCAACTAATAGGAAAGCAACACCATGATTTTGTCTTATTGCACTAGGCTTACAAGTGAAATTTTTTACCCTTTAGGATTAGAATTAAGGGATTAGACGTGAGTTATAGTAGAAGAGAGAGAGAGAGCTAAGGAAGAAAGAAAGAAAGGAAGAAAAAGAAGAAGAAGAAGAAGAAGGAGAGGAAGAAGTGTAGGCTGCCTAGAAAAGAGTCCTAAGGTTTTCTAATTTTAGGACAATAGGTAAGTTAATTTATCTTCTTCTCACCTGAAATTAACCTCTCATGACATGTTAATCATGCATGGTTAGTGACAATTATGGAGTAATTGAGGTAGAGCTCTTGGATGGAAGTTTAAATTCAAGAGAACAAAAGCTATCTGTGTCGGATTTTGTTGTTAGAATAGGATTTTGTACCCATGATTTCATAACACTAGAAGAGGAATTAGGAAAAGTTCAAAATATGAAAGTTGTAGCTTTATATCCCATATAAATTCATATGAAACAGTTTTGCTTATTTGGTGTGTGTGAGGAGTTATGGCTCCTTCATTAGGGTTGGTTCACAACCAACTGAGATGACCTTACTCTTTCTGTTTTCTTATATTTTGATGGCCTTATGTTTTGATTTTGACAAAATGTAAAGCATGAAATTTGCAGGTTTATATCTCCTCTAAATAACTGTGAAGCATTTTTGATTAATTTTTTGTGTGGAAAGAGATATGGCTTATTGATTGGGACTGACCCCATACTAGGATGAAACCCCATCTTTCATTTAATTCTGTTCTCTAAGAATTTGATTGCCATAGATTCAGAATTTGATGATGGTCCAAACTTGAAAGTTGTATATTTATGTTTGATCTACATATTTGTGAAATATTTTTTTCCAAATCTAGCATGGTTGTTGAGATATTGTCCCTTCATCATGACTATTTGTCAACATGTTACAAACCTGCTCACCCTAAGGTTTGTCGTTTATTTTAGTGACCTTATAGACTGAATTAGACAATGCATAAAATACAAAAAACGTTCCTTTATATGTTTTATAAATGATGTTAGATTGTTATTGCAATTGATTTTGTAAAATTTGAGATACACCCAAGAATATAAGACCTACTCAAACTAAGATGACATTGCAATAGAGCAAAATTTAAAAATTCACCGCATTTTATGTGTGTTTGATATTGATCTAAAATTTGAATATGTTGTCTCATTATGTGTCTAGTTTGTTTGAAAAAAATAATCAAATCATTTGGGTAAGTATATCTAGAGTTATTACTATGAGAGTGTAGCAAGCTCAGGCTGCCATATAAGGAAAATATGCATAAACACTAGGTCCACTTGAATGGATCATGCCATAGTTGCATACTAAGCATTCATAATCATTTTGACATAATTATAACCATGTATGTATCAAATGTTAGGATCTTAAAATTTTGGGGAAGCTCTAGAGAGAGAACCAAACCTACCCTAAAGGTTAGTCACATCAAAAGGTGAGTAAAAACGATAATTAGATTCTAATTTGTATATGTGTGATAATTTTATGATATGACTGTGTCCTATTACATGTATATGTGATTGAATTTTTACATTTTACATGTAAATATAAGTCAAGTGAGAATTATATGCTCTTAATGATTACTTGGTATACCATTGTTATGAACACTTGCATATGGAACTAAAAGGACGTTGTGATAAGCTTGTCAAATACTTGCAAATCACGTGGAAGATGGACCAATAGGTCCCATTGGCACATGTTATTAATCACGTGGAAGATGGACCAATAGGTCATATTGGCACATGTTATTGGTTAAATGATTCACTTGTTATATGCTGGCCAGCAAAATCAAATGTCACTTGAATCACATGAATTTCCGGGAGCAGTGTTTTCGTTGCAATATCACAACAAAAATAAATATATTGCACTTGCACTTCATAGTCAAATGTTATACTTGTAATGTATCCTAATGATATTTGATTGTTGGCTGTGACATAAGAATTTGATTATTATTTTTATTCATTGAGCTGCGACTCATCAAATCACAAATTTTTTTTCAGATACTGAAGCATAAGATTGGATTCTTTGGTGCATA
>CATIWR010018523.1:0-15234 GCA_949677035.1 Omphalea diandra | reverse complement strand
AAATGAGGACTAAATAATATACTTTATAAAAACCAACTTAATTATTTGTTGTTTAAATAGGAAGATTATTGGATAATGGTTGTCGACATCATGAGATTGAGGAAGACGGTAGTGGAATTTGATATATGATTGCAATAGATTCTCTAAATTTAGAATTTTTTAAGAGTAACAATAGAAGAATAAAGTGATATTTTGTATAATTCTGCATATTTTTGTGCGTATTTTTTTTTTTTGTGAAAGTTGAAGGAGATGGCAATTTTATTTTTATATAATTTTGCAGATTTTATATGAAATTTGAAAGGAGAAGACCATTTAATTTTCGTGTAATTCTACCAAATTTTGTGCAGATTTTTACGTGAAATTTAAAAGGAGACGACGATTTGATTTTTGAGTAGTTTTGTAGATTTTTGTACAGATTTTTTATGTGAAATTTGAAAAGAGATGACAATTTGAATTTTTTTATGTAATTTTACAGATTTTGTGTAAAATTTTATGTGAAATTCAAAAAGAGATGACAATTTATTTTTTCATGTAATTTTGCAACTTTATACATATTTTTTATGTGAAATTTGAAAGGAGATGAAAATTGATTTTTTTGTGTAATTTTGTAATTTTTAATTTGATTTTATTATAAACCTTTAGTATTTTTAATAATTTTAAAAAATACATAATTTATTATTATGAATCCCACAATAATATCATATAAGCATAAAATAATATATTTATTGTCACATCTGTAATAACTAACGGTGTTAATGTTTTTCCCATTTTTACTATCAAAGTCAAATAAGAGACATCTCTCTGTCACAAAAAATTTTACAACCTATAACTCTAAAAACCTTCAACCACAAGATTTTGTTTTTGAACTTTATTCCTTTTTCTTTTATACAAACCTCAAAAAGAGGAGAAGATGAGAATATATGGGATACATATTAACTCTACATACATATAAAGTAGAAGCAAAGAGAAAATAACTCTTTTTGTGTCATATCATTTTTTTGAAAGTCTTTTTGTTTTGACAAATCATTATTTTTCTAATTTTTAAAAATTTAATTTATTATCATATATTAATGGTAATTATCATGTATTAATGATAATTAATGTTAAAGTAATTATGAAATATTTAATTTTGATATTTATTATTGGATCAATTGTGACACATTTAATTTTAGTATTAATTATTAATTTATATATGAAATAAATTTTAATTTTAATATATAAAAATGTTTCATATATAAAATATAATTTTTTAAAAATCACTTACTTTAACAAGATTTTATAAATAGTTTTTTGACTTCAAAAGAATTTAATTAGGTAAAATCTATTATATATAATAAAATTGAGGCAATAATAAACTCTCATCTATGAATTAATATATGAAAATTTTCATTTATATATTTTTAATGCAATTTTAAAATATTCTCACACTTCTATATATAAAACTTTATTGATATAATTTATTTAAATTTACTTTAAATATAGATAAATAATTAGAAGTATACAAATAAAATTTGATAAAATAGAAAATTTAATTATTAAATTTTTAGTAATTAATGATTGAAAGTAATTATTAAAAACACCTTTGATAATAAAACAATAAGAACACAAAATCTAAATTTACAATTGATTAACTTAAGAATAAAAAATGAAATAAAAATTATTAAAATGTGGTTAAGAATTTTTTATCTGTAGAATATTTTTTTATAGAATGAAACTTCAAATCATTATTAGTTAAGATCTTAGTAATACTGATTTATTGAAAAGTGCAAAAGGAGAGTAAAAAATGATTTAAATGATAACCTAAAATGTAATTAAATGTAACAATCCAAAGCAAATTAAATGATAATATAAAAGTAATTAAACTTATCCAATCTAATATCTGTGTACGTATAAGTTTTTTATTTGACACATTTTTAGATTTGTAATTCAAATATTTTATAAGTCATAATAACTTATAGTTAGGTAACATATGTCATGTTTTAAGGTAGTTTAATAGACTTTTAAAATTATCATTTATATTTGATTCATTATATATCTCAAGTTTTTTTTTGAAAAAATTTTATACTCCTTTTTTAGCTTATATTTTTATTATATATGTACTATTAAGAGTTTAATAAAATATATATTATACATTATTAAAGTCTTAAATATTAAATTTTTATGAGGGATATATTATGATATAATATGATTGAATACAAAATATTAGAGTTATATAAAATTTTTCATTATTATAATTACTCAATAAAATTATATCAATTAATTTACACTATAAAATTTAATGATAATAAATATTTTAAAATTAGTAAAATATGAAAATTAATTTAAAATTATAAAATAAAAATAAATATTTATATAATGCACAAATTAATGATTTATTATATTAAGCACAAAACACTAATAAGAAAACAAAGATTATGCAGATGTTTAGCTATTAATATATTATAATGATAATAAATTACAAAAAAATATTCAAATATTAAAAAGAAAAAAATAAACTAGTGAAAAAAAGAAAGAAGAAAAGAACATAATATGAAAGGAAGAGAAGAAAATGGAAATAGTAAAGAAATTAAAAGTTATTGAGTTTTGTTGAGTATATTTTTTTTCTTGGACTGATTTAAATATTTCTTACTTTATACTCTTTTTGGGAGAGAGAAAAATAAGAAGAGAAGTAAAATAAGAGTGAAAAATAAGAAATGAAGGGAATTTTTTCTTGTTTGAGAAGGGAAAAAAATAAAATAAGAAAGAAAATAACAATTATTTTATCTCATTTATTTTCTCTCCAAGATAGAAAGAAAATATGATAATTGAAAAAAATTATAATAAATTTATATTTTTACCCTTGATACTTCTATTGAAGGCAGGAAAATAAATTTATTTTTTCATTTCTTTTTTATCAAAACATGAGAGAGAAAATAAAAATAAAAGAAAATAAAATTTATTTTCTCTTATTTCTTTTTTATCAAAACATGAGAGAGAAAGTAAAAATAAAAGAAAATAAAATTTATTTTCTCTTATTTCTTTTTTATTTAAATATAAACAAATAAATAAAAAAATAAAATTTATTTTTATTTCTTTATTTTTGTCTCTCTACACAATTTTCCAAAAATAGAGTTAGTGAATTCGAAAGGAAATGAAAAATCTTTATGTCTCTGCTATGTTTAATTTTATGTTTATATTTTTAAAGTTTAATAAGAGAAAAATTTAAATATAAAATTAAAAAAAAAAATTTTAAAGTTGGATTAAGCCTATTGGAGTCCTACTTTGCTACTTAACGAGGAAATAGCCATTTAGAAAAAGGAGAAATGCTGTGTTCTTTCACTTCCCCTATGCAGCGCTTGATCAGTCTTTATGACTCTCTGCATGCCCTGTTTTAAGCTTCTGGGTAGGAATATACAGGTAATGCTAAGTGGAAAATAAAGAAAAGGTTGCACGTAGAGTGACAAGAGACTGAGAAAAGAAAATGACGGGAGGTGAATGGTCAAGAACGAAAGGAAGAGTTTTCAGGGAAACCAATTTGATTGATGAAGTCTTTTCTTGGTCTTTTGATGACATTCACAATGAAGACCTCTTTAAAGATAAGGTAATCAGTTCTTTTCCATAACTAGCTTAATTTCTGTACTGTTCTGGACTTTTTTTTTTTTTGGGCTTAATTCATTGATATTCATAATTGCCCTCATATATAGGTGAAGATGATATCTGAATGTTTTCAGGCAGTAGAACAATCTTTTTGGTCATTTATATATTCACTATTGAAGGAGACAAGGGCAGCACTTTGTTCAAGGCTGGAGAACATAGCAAGAGCTCCTTATGCTGAAGTGACATCAATAGATAGTTCCAAAGAAAGTGGAATTAAGGTTTATGATATTAAGGTTGATTACTGGAAAAATACACTTGCTATTATTGGAGAAAAGCCATACAAAACATTGCCTGGGGATATCTTTCTTATTATTGATGCTAACCCTCAAGCTGTTTCTGATAAGCGATCGCCTGGAAGGCAATGGGCATCACTGGCTACACTCGCACAATATAAGAAGAATGAGGCAACTTGTTTCCAAGTCAGGGCTTCCAGAGAAATGGAAGTCAAGTTGTCATCTGGGAGGACATTGTTCATTGTTTTCTTGATGAATATGAGAACAAATGAAAAGAATATGGAATTCGTTGCAAATGGCTGGAAACACCACTGTCTTTACACAAATCTTGTGTTCTGCTAATCAGGTAAGAAACTTGGTAATCTATTACCCTTTGTCCTGCAGGGAAAATATGTTGCTAGTGGATATGCACGACTAAAAGCATTCGTATATGCTGATATGATTAGAAATAGAAACTACTAAGTATTTTTTGGATGCAGGATTTTCAGTCTAAGACAAAAGATGAAAAATTATTAGTATTTAATTTCTCTAGAATGACATTTCTATGCATATTTAATTTGGACATGAATCCTCTTAATTTATTTTGCATCTTATGTTGAATGTCATTCTAATTTCTAGTATTGAATTATATGTACACCAGGCTGATAAGAAATGTGGCATTTGTTCCACACTAGGAAATTGCACTGGAGATGAAGATTATATTCGGACTTTCTTATCTGAGCTGAATAAATCCCAAAGAGAAGTGATCACTGACATCCTCTGTAAAGTTCAATGTAATCACAAATCTTGTGTGGAAATTATGTGGTCCTCCAGGAACAGCCAAAACCAAAACTTTGAGTATTTTGCTTGTCATTCTCTTGAGAACTGAATTTCAGACTCTTTATCTGTGCGCCAACAGATATTACAATCACAGAATTGGCATCACGTGTTTTGAAGCTGTTAAAGGACTCATCTACAGGATTATGTTCATTGGGCAGGATTGTCTATTTTGGGGATGATGGTGCATTGAGGCTTAATAAAGACATTCAAGAGATATATTTGGATTATTCTGATGGAAGTGTGGATAATTGTCCTCAAATTTTAGCGGCTTCCTCAATATTTTGCAAAGCTTCTAATTCATACATGCTTCATTCAAGCAAAGTAAAGCCGCCAAGCTTGTTAATTATAGATGAGGCAGCAGATGTTAAAGAGTGTGAATCATCAATACCAATGCAGCTTCCAGGTATTAGGCATACTGTACTTTTTAGTGATCGCTGTCAGCAAGAAGCTACGGTTACTAGTGAAGTAAGTATACCATACTGATTGGTTGAACACAAGTATAGTCTTGCAATTTCAGGGTTTCTCTAGCTATTTTACATTTTTTCCCTAACTTTCTCCCTTGTCCTAATAGCTGTCTTCTGGAGCCGGCTTTGGGAGGAGTCTGTTTGAAAGATTACTTTCAAATGGCCATTCAAAGCACATTCTGAATAAGCAATATAGAATGCATCCATCTATCAATTTGCTTCCAAATTCAACGTTTTATGGCAATCAAATTTCAGATTCTCCAAATGTTAGACATAGAAGTTATGGGAAGTGCTTTCTCCAAGGTCCAATGTTTCATCCGTACTCTTTCATAAATGTTTCCTGTGGGAAAGAAGAATTGGATCGTTCAGAAACAGCTACAGAAATATGGTTGAAGTTGCAATTGTGATAAAAATAGTACGAAAATTATTTAAAGGTAAGCAATTTTGTTCCTTAGCTTTTCTTTGACTTAGTTTTTAAATGAAGAAAAGGTTGTTTGATCTTACCTTTGTTTTTCTTTGTTTAAATCATTTGGTTCTAAAGAATGGACCAGATAAAAAAGAAACTAAATGTTGGCGTCGTTTTTCCCTATACTTCACAAGTTCTTGCAATCAAGGAAAAAGTTGGACAGAAGTATGAAAACCTTGATGGATTTTCACTCAAAGTTTATGCTATTGAAGGGATCCAAGGTGGAGAAGAAGATGTAATATTGTTATCGAGTGTAAGATCTAACGCTGGAGAGCCAACTGGGTTCATCTCCAAACATCAGAAAGTTAATGTAGCTTTAACAAGATCAAGGCACATAGAATTCTCTTTTAACATTTCCATGTTAAATATGAGAAAGAATGACTCTATTTGTTGCCATTGCAGATACTTCCCGTGGATTGTGGGAGATGCAAAAACTCTTTCTAGTAGTGAGTCTGCTTGGAAAACAATTGTCCAAGACGCTAAGGACCGCAAGTGTTTCTATGATGCTGAAGAAGATGAGGAACTGGCTCATGTTGTGTTAGAGGTGAAGAAAGAGTTGGATCAGTTTGATAATTTCCTAAGTACTGATAGCGCACTTTTCAGAAATTCCAGGTGGTAGGTACCCAAAGTCGTAATACTTCTAATAGATAGTGATATGGTTCCCTATTTCCTCTCATCTTGCACTGATTTTCCTTTTATTCGACAATTATTATCAGGTCCTGTTCAGCGATAACTTCAGAAAATAATTTGAAAATTTTAAGTCATCGGAAACAAAGGAGTTAGTTATGCATTTATTACTGAAGCTTTCCTGTGGCTGGAGGCCAAAGAGGAAGACCTTTAAATTAACTTGTGATGACTCAGAGATGTTGAATAAGTTCAAAGTCAAGGATCTGCAGATACTTTGCTCAGTTGACATACTAAAGGATTCTTGTTACGTCCAAGTCTTGAGGGTATGGGACATATTGCCTTTGGAGGGCACCCCAAACTTGGCAGCACGTCTCAATTCTGTAATTGGATCATATACTGAGGATTTTATCAATCGTTGTAAGGTGAAATGTATTGAGGGGTATGCACTTTGTGCCTCACAGAACAATCTCTCAGGTCCCTTGATCTAAGTTTATTTCACTTACTGTTTTTTTTTTTTTTTTTACCTTTTAACCATTTCTTATTTTCTTATGATTCTAGGGATATTGAAGTTCCAAATAGTTGGCCAGATAGAATTAGTTGTTATAAAGACAACGTTCAACATGAACGATTCAAATTTGCACTTTTGTTGAGAGCTGCTGAACAAGTGAGAGTTTGCTGCTTGTGAAATTCTACCCCCTTTCAACTGATGTTGTGATTCACTTGCTTTCTGGCTGTGATCGTAAGGAGATTGATTTTCCATTCGAACTAACAGAGGATGAAAAGGATGTCATCAATTTCTGTAAAAGCTCCTTCATACTAGGCCGATCAGGCACGGGGAAAACTACTGTTTTAGTTATGAAGCTATTTCAAAGGGAGAAGCTCTACCATCTAGCTTCAGAAAGATTTCCTGAAGTTGAAGGCAATTCCTCACTGAATGCGAGTAATAGAAGTGAAGCTAAGAACAAAGGGAGAAATTCTGCGACAAATCTTTGCTACTGTCAATGTTAAACTGTGTTATGCTGTTAGACCGTATGTCTGTCGCTTGAAAAGGCAAGAAATTTCTTCTGTCATTATCTTTCACTCCTTTTATATTCGTAATTGATGATTTACATTTTTGATTTAACAGATCAATCTGTGGTTAGAATTCGTCAGCAGAAAGTCCTTCTCGAACAGATGTAGAAGATATTGATGATGCATCATTATTCTCAGACATTCCAGATTCTTTTGCTGATATTCCTCAAAGTTCATATCCGCTTGTAATAACATTTAACAAGTTCCTAATGATGTTGAATGGAACAGTTGGTAGGTCATTTTTTTGAAAGATTTGTTGAATTAAGGGGGCTTTGTCAGGAAAAGAGAAAGGGTTCTCGTTCCATGGCCTTAAAATCTTTTATAAGAACAAAGGAGGTTGGGTATGACAAGTTTTGCTCATCTTACTGGCCTCATTTCTCTCTACAGCTGACCAAAAACCTGGAACCCTCCACAGTGTTTGCTGAAATTATGTCTCGCATAAAAGGAGGCTCCTGGGTTGGGGTCCATGATGATAAACTAAGTCAGGAGGATTATATTTTGCATTCTGAGCATAGGTTATCTCATTTCAGTGAACAGGAAAGAAGTAGAGTTTATGATATATTTCTTCAATATGAAAAGAAAAAGAATAGAAATGTGGAGTTTGATTTATCTGACTTGGTAACATACCTTCATCATCGGCTCAGAGATGAAATATATGAGGGTGAAAAAATGGACTTTGTGTATATGGATGAAATGCAGGACTTGACGATGAGACAAATTTCTCTTTTTGAATGTCTGCAGAAATTTTGAGGAAGGCTTCATTTTCTCTGGAGATACTTCCCAAACAATTGTAAGGGGGGTTGATTTTTGATTTGAGGATATAAGAGCCCTTTCCTATAGAGAGTTTGTAGCTTGTGAAAGAAAAGGGAAAGGACAAGTTTCTGATATCTTTCATTTGAGCCAGAACGTCCGAACCCATGCTGGTGTTCCGAAGTTGGCGAATAGTGCTCTTAACCTTCTCTACCATTTCTTTCCTTTCTCTGTTGACAAATTGAAACCTGAAACAAGTCTTCTGAATGGGGAACAACCTATGTGGATAAAGATGGAAAATGGAAAGAACACATTAGGATCTTTATTCAATAGTACTGGAAACTTTAATCTTGAAATTGTTGGTTTTGAAGCAGAACAAGTCATTTTAGTGAGAGATGAAGTTGTCAGGATTGAAGTTTTGAACATTCTGGAGAAGAAAGCACTAGTATTGACCATAACGGAATGCAAAGGCCTAGAATTTCAGGTGACATTGCCATTATTGATGCTTGATTAATTTCTTTTTACTGAAAAATCACAATTTAACTTTGCCTTTAATGCTTGATTATAGATGTGCTTCTGTACAACTATTTTAGTTCATCTCCTATGAAAGATAACTGGAGTGTTATATATGGATATATGGAAGCACAAAATTTGCTCGAGTCCCCTCATTCACAGTACTTTCAAAGTTTCAAAGAGAGAAAACACATTGCCTTATTTTCAGAGTTGAAGCAATTATATGTAGCTATCATCGAACTAGGCAGAGGTTGTGGATATTTGAGCATGAAGGGGGCTCTATGTATGACTATTGGGAGAAACCATTCCTCATCCAAAAACGTGAGTTGGATGATAAATTTCTGCAGGACATTACAGTTGCAAGCACCTCAGAGGAGTGGGAGTCTCGCGGCTTGAAGGTTAGTTCATTTATTGCAACAAATAGCACTTTTATGTATATCCAGCCCACAAAGGAGTCTCTCTAGTCTTGTCTGATGTTTTTTCCTTCTTCTTTTAGAATTTGTATCCTATATAAAAAGTCCCAGGAGTGAAAATTTTTGTTTTTGTTTGGTTTCTTTACAGTTCTTTTATCAGCAAAACTATGACAATGCAAAATTTTGCTTTGAAAGGGCCGGGAATCATTTTGGGAAAATTGAGCGGCAGCAGCTGAGCTTTGGCCTAATGCTGATAGTATGAGAGGTTCAAATTTCAGAATGGCCTGTAATCTTCTTATTGAAGCTGCTCATATACTCAATTGGCAAGAATGAGTCTGCTGCCCAGTGTTTGTTTGAGTCTGAGGAATACAAAAAAGCAGGTACATGTTCAGGCGCTCAACTTGTTCTTTCCATTCCATTCAGTATTTAGGATATATTTTATAGTCACTATTCCTATCTCTCTTTCCTTATGTCTGTGCTGTTATTTGAACGTCAAACTCTAACTATTTCAAGTTATGAATCAAACATTTCTAATTTGATTAACATCTATTGCTGAACTGCTTTATTAAAGTTTCAGAATTTTGGTAGTTGTTGCTGCTTTATGTATATAATCTGCATCTTTGCAGGCATGATTTATTTGGAAAAGTTTGGGGACTCTAAGCTGGAAGAAGCTGCTGACTGTTTTTATCGTGCACGATGTTATGAAAGAGCAGCTGAGATATATGCTAGATGCTGATTATTCTCTAAGTGCTTGTCTGTTTGTGCAGATGAGAAGTTATTTGAAGCTGGATATCAGCATATTCAATCATGGAAAGAAGATAATTTCCTAATTGGCCAAGTGTTTCTTCAGAGTGAAGAACTCCAAAGGTTCCTGGAAAGAGGAGCAGTTCATTTTCATAGGATTAAGGATGTTGAGTCTATGATGATATTTCTGACAGCTTCTCAGTTTGGAGATAGAATGCATTCTTTCTTGAAGAGGATAGATTGCCGGGACAAACTTCTGTTATTGAAGAAAGAACGTGGCAACTTTTCTGAAGCTGCAAATGTTGCAAATATGAAAGGAGATGTTCTGCTTGAAGCTGATCTGTGACAGTTGGCAGGAAACTATAAAAAGGCATCCAAAGCTATCCTTTCCTATGTGTTTTATAGCTCTCTTTGGGTTAATGGAAGCAAAGGTTCGCCTTTGCAGCAGTTTGAGGAAAAAGAGGAACTTCTGAAAAAAGCTCAAACCTTTGCTGAGAAAGCTTTGTCTGACTTCCACAAATTTGTTTGTATTGAGGCAAACATTTTGTCAGGTGTAAAGTATAACTTATTTGATACAAAAAAATATTGGAGTCATTCTTGGAAACATGGAAGTATTAGGGGCAAAATTTTATGTGCTCGAAAAATTCTTGATGTTCACCTATTTCCAAGTCCATCAGAGAATAAAATGTACACAGGCGATTTGCTTACTGATTTGATCAAATGTACACAGACAAGAATATCCTGGAAGCAGACTTCTGTTGAAACTTTAGTTTACCACTGGAATTTTTGGAAACAGGATATTGAGAATGTTTTGAGGAATCTACAGGATCATAGTATGGAAGATTCTCACAGTGAATTCTGCACGAACTACTTTGGTGTGAATAAGCAGTGAAAGCACGACACAACTATGTACCTTCTGCTTTGTCCTGATGCAGCATGGATAAAAGACATTAATCTTGGTTGTGTTGAAAGAAATGGGAAATCATGGATAGAAGCTAGCCAATTTGTTTATGCTGGTAGAAGTTACTGGTCAGCTGAAATTCTGACTGTTGGTATGAAGGTGCTTGAAGTTATAGAAGCACTTTTGTGTTTTTGGTTAACAATGCCTTATCCTTGTATATAAAAAGCATGCTTCTAATTCATATCTTGAAGGTTTCAAAGTCCATTATTGATTCAGAGAGCTGGAATCACAAACACAACACCAACAAGCCCAGAGATTCCTTGAGGTTTCTACTAAGAACTTTTTTGGCCATATTTTTCCACTGGATTGGCGGAAACCATTGACAAAAGGTATTATTTATCTTAGACAGGCAGAGTCCAGAAATTTATTGAAGGAAGTTATCGATAGGATAACTAGGGCATATGATTGTACAAGTGGAGAATTTGGATTGCCGATAACCATTCTGCTATCTGGGAAATTTTCGCCTGAACTTTATGCCTAGATTGAAGCAAGCATTGGCTATAGTTCATCATGGAAAGAGTTACATCAATGATTGCTGAAGAAATGTAAGTCCAAATAATTTCATTGAAGACTAAGAAGAGGTAGCCCTCGTTTCAAATTTCTGCAAAGCTTTGGGTGATACTCAGTATAATGACTTGTCACCGAGTTGTTTTCTGTATCTTGTTGATCGGCTCCTTATTATGGTTTCTAACTTGAAGGGTTACTTCTTCACAACCTGATATTCTTTGGTTGAATGGCTTATGTTCAAATGATGGAATACCAAAACAAATCTGAACTTTTTGTCTGATGCAGAAGTGCAATCATCACTTAAAGACTCTTTAGACTTTCTGGCCTGCACGGTTGAAAAACTCCTTTGTTATGAGGCTATATATTGGATTAAGAAGTTCAATCTGCAAATAGACTTCTACCCAGTGCTAGTTCTGAGATTGTTTGTAATACTTTGTCTACTATCCATCAATTTTGATAGATATTCTAGCATTTTCTTCAATTTGCTGGGTAAAAGAGTGGTTACATCTTTACTGCCATGGAAATTTTACCAGTCTCTACAGAAGTCGAGGGAAAATGATAAAGCAGCAATAAAGTTAAAGTTGTTGCAGAAGCTTTAAAGAGTATTGGAAACCCTCTAGTGATTGTCAATCTAGGAATACATTGTGGAGAATTTTCATATCCAGATGCAATTTTTTGTACTTAAATGTTGCACAAGGTACAGAACACATTTTGAAGTCTTTACGTCCTCAGAAGGAGTTGGTGTACTCCAACCGAACTCATTGTTCCAAGTTGGGAATCAAAGAATCAGATGGCAGAGGGATTGCTTTGAAGATTAGTGACAAAGGAATATTTCCAACTTCAAGGTTTGTTACTATACCTGAAGCAACTGAAGCAAGTCGGCATAACCGTCACTTTTGGATGATGGGTTTAGAGGGTTTTGAAACTGGCCTAGATAACAGAAACTTCCGTGATGATGCTCCAAGATTAAAGGTAATACTATCCTGGAATTTTTTTTTTAATAAAATGATGGAAGGAAGTCTCAAGGGGTGCACCAAGGCATCTCAGCTAGGCTGACACCCCTCTGGCGTCCTCATCATCCTATCCCATCCTGCAATTTTCATTCTCTGATGCGTGTTAACTGAAGAACATAAGCTATATCTGACTATGACATTTTCCAGGAACTGGTGTTACAATATATTCTCCTTGTAAATGATGCGATGCAAAACAATGGCCAACATCAGTCTGATAAGATATTTGAAGCCGGTGGTGAACTGCAACAGCTTTATTCTGTACTGGATTCAAGGTCAGTCTGAAGATGTAACCTGTCTGTGAATGAATTTTGATTTCTGACTTTCTTGTGGCATTATAAATAATGGATCATTCATTGGTTTCACTGAAATTGTCTAGTTGATTTTCCTCTTCTTGTACCCTTTTCTTTTTGTTCAGTGAATGGGGAATAAAAGATATTGCAGAAGGTCAGGACCTTGTGAAGAAGTTGCAGCTTAGAAGGGAAAAGATGGAGCCTCTTCTGGACAAAATACTGTGATAGTAACAAAGTGAATGAACAGGAAGCAACAGAGACCGAAATCTCAGCTGCATTTGAAAATAAGATAGATAGCGACGGCGCTATGCTACTGAAAAATTGAGCAGTGAGGCTGAGGGTTGGAAGTTTGCTGATGGAAGCAGCTAGCAGTTACAATAGAATTAAGCATATGTGAAGATAAGATCTTTTCCTTCTCTTTGTGCAATTTTTGTTTAGAGACCATATTTGCCATCTCTGCTTGTAGGGGAAAGAGTGGACTATAGCAAATATAGCAAATGGACCCAAAAAAAAAAAAAGGAGAATTCGAGGGTCATTGGCTTTAGAGCCTCTCCTCATCATCTTCCCCCCAAACACACACTCAAAGAGGTAAAAAAAATAAAAAATAAAAAAAATACAGCACATATATGATATATCATTTGAGGCGTATCAATCATCCACTAAATAGGACACATTCATAAAATATGGAGGTAAAAAGTTTCCTTTTGTTATAACCTACCTCATCTCATCTCATCCATTTTTAGGCTTAAGAATTAAAGAAAAGAGTTAAAAATCTAAGAAAAACACAAAAGAAAGCTTATTATGGATAATGCCCATATACACTGCATGTGGTTTGTATAGACCACAGAAGTAACGTACAGACAATGAAGTATTTATATAGATCATTGGGCTTGCTATTGACATAATACGAATAGGAGAAGAAGAAGGAAAGAAGAAGAAGAGGGAGAGGGAAAGGACGCCTGGTTTGTCCCGGTGATTAGCTCTTGACTTTTAGAGGCATTAAAGTGATAGATTCTCTTCTAAAATGCAAAGGTTTCAATGTCAAAAATAGCAAGAAACTTAATTCTTTACCTTGAATCCCTAATGCTATAAGGATGGTTCTTCAGTTTTTGTATATAAGAGTATTTTTGGGTTTGAATTTTCAATTTCGCAACACTTCTTTAGAGTATTCTAGCCTCTTCCTTCACTTTCAAGTAATAAGTTATGTTGGATTAAGGTATTTAGTCCTTAAGGTCATTGAATTATGATCAAATTTTATTGTGGTTACTAAAATTTAATTTTATTCAATTAAATTACTAAATTTTAATTTTTATTCTATTGTGGTTTGTTAGCTAATTTGTTTACTCTAAATTAATTTTATTTGCTTGGAATTTGTTTGTCATAACTCATAAAAATAGAAATTTAAAAGTCTCATGAAAATCCAAAATAATTTAACAATGAAAAAAATCATAAGAAAAATAAAATAATAAATTACAATAAAATAAAAATTAAAGTTTAGTGATTCAATTGAATAAAATGAACTTTTGTAACATATTAGAATTTAGTTTTAATTTAATGACTATTTAGATAAATTACCTGTTGAATTAATATTTCTCTCCTTTTATGACACATTTAACTATGTATTTGATAATAGCCATATAAGTGTGAACTAGGCCTAACCGCAACAAGACACGAATTGACCTAATAGAAGACTAAGACTAGCTCGGTCCATAATAAAGCCCATAAAATTGCAAGATAGTGTGGCTTGATCCATTCAAATACAACTAACTCGTGACTCATTTTAAATAGCAATATTATATTTTATCAGGAAAATAATTCTCATAAAAAAACTACTACTAAACAGACATATTCCAAATCTCACTCTAATAAGGAAGTAGATATCCTTAAGTACTACTATATAAGGACTTTACTAGGTATCTCTCATGACAATTACCTTGTTCCCTCTGCCACATTATTAATTAAAATATCGGAGTAGACTTTTGATAATCCACCGCACACCCCTCACTTTTATTCTCTTGCAGGAACCTAGCCATCTCTCTTTTCCATTAGTTAGTCAATCAATGAATGCGGGAAGTATATATACGATCTAAAAAGGATATAGTTAACTTTATTATTGATAAATTTATCCTTTATTTATAGTAATAATTTCAAAAAATTTTCACTTAGAAGATCAACTTAGATATATATATAAAATGTGTTTTATCTAGAAAACAATACTAATTTATTAAAGAAATTGATTTTAGAATCATCGTTTTTGTACAATTCTACTCCTAATTTTTTAAGACTATAACTAACTTTAAAATCATACTTTATAAATAAGAGTTAAAATGCATATTATTAAACTATGATTTTACTTGTCATTCTCACTATTTATATTATGCTATGTATTTTATAAGAGTGTTCATTTTTTTGATCAATTTTTGTTTGTTTGTTTTTTTTTACCAAAATCGAATTAACTAAATTTTAAATTTATATGAACTAAATGGAACCAATATTTTATAAATCAAATTTAATTGAACTAAATTTAATTGGTTCAGATCGATTTGAATTAATTTTTTAAAATTTTAATATAAATTATATTATTTTAATTATTTATACATATGAAACTTATTATATATTAATTATAATATATACATATAGAGTTTTAAGTATAAAATTATATTTATATCATTTATAATTTTTTAAGTTTTCAAAATCAAACTAAACTACAACAATCAATTTTTTTTT
>CATIWR010018502.1:0-41983 GCA_949677035.1 Omphalea diandra | reverse complement strand
TATATATATATATATATATATATATATATATATATATATTCAAAGATTTATAACAAGTGTTTATTATTTATCAATTTTTTTATAAAAATATTTATGATAAATGTTTATCATTTGTCAAATTAATATTTTAATATATATACTATTATTATATTAATTAATGGAAAAACTATACAATATCTAATTAAAATTAAAATTAAAATTAAAATTATATAAAATATAAAATATACATAATGAAAGAAAAAGTATTTAAAAAGAAATAAATAATAATTATTTATCTGAATTAAATGATAAAATATAAAATAATTTAAGTAATATTAATTTAAAAATTATTTACCATAATGTTCTTACATTTAGAATAAAAATAAGATGAAAATTTTCTTAATTATTTTTATAAAATTTTGTTACACTATGTGAGTGTATTCAATTAATAGTTTTATAGATTTTTTCTTAAATGAATGATTTTTTAAGAGTTTATAGATTTTTAATGAATGTTATGGGATTTATAAATTAATGAATGATTTTCAAAAAATTCATTTTTAAAATTTACGAAAGTTTTGAGGAAGTGTAAAAGAGAATTTTTTAGATATTTTATTTATATTACTACTAACAAGTTATATAAAGTCTATAAAAATATATTACTTTTAAAATACAGTTAATTTTTATAAATTTTATAAAAATTATAATTAAGTGTATATTGATTTTTATCAATTGTTTATTTCTTAACTTTTAATAGTCTTTGAAGTCATTATTAAATATTATAATTTTTAAAATTATAAAGATCTCTAATTCCGTAATCTAATACATTTCGTAACGCGCGCGTCTTTGCGACTAATTGATCAGCTAATATAATCGCAGTTCTCATCGTGAGCCACCAACTTATCCACACCAATCCCAGCATCACCACGTGGCATTCCGCATATTTTAGCCAACTTTTTCGCGGTTTACAAAACTGTCAAATACGTGCTGATCATGTGGTCTTGCTTCGAGTCCTCGCTGCTCGTCCACTACCGACCCTTGCCCTCGCCCATGCCGGCGGCCACCGCAATTTCTCAGCCGGTCTTCCCGGTTTCGGCCATTCTAACATCCCTCCAACACTCGAAACAAAAACCCTTCCGTCTCCGACTCCAGTATCGGCATTCGAACTTCAGGGTTTCGGCGGCGAATAAGCTACTACCGGAGCGGGAATCAGGTCATATAATATGAAGATTAATTAATTCATTTCTTATTTTCTAAGTCTTAATCACTGTAAATTTTGCTATTCAAAATCAAACAACAGATGGTGAAAACTCGTTAGTAGAAGAAAAGAGGACTGGCAGTGTGGATTTAGGATGGGTACCTGCTTTTCCTCACGTTCTGATAGCTTCAATGTCGAATTTTCTCTTCGGTTATCACATAGGGTGCTTCTCCTTATCATGAATTCAGATTCAATTATCATATGTTATCATCATTAAAGTGAAGAAGATTAAATGGTTATCTGCAGAGTGATGAATGGGCCTATTGTTTCGGTTGCACGAGAGCTGGGTTTTGAAAGAGACGCAATCCTGGAGGGACTTGTGGTGAGCATATTTATAGCAGGGGCATTTATTGGAAGCATAAGTTGTGGGTCCCTGGTGGACAAATTCGGATGTCGACGCACGTTTCAGGTTGACACAATACCCTTGGCTCTTGGTGCAGTTGTTAGGTAATGAATAAATCATATGAATGCTTAGCAATACTCTTATAAGGTTATTTTTTAAGGGTTTTCCATAGATGGCGCAGACGTTAATTGATCATGTGAGTGATTGTAACAGTGCACAAGCCCACTCCTTGGATGAAATACTTTGGGGAAGATTTCTTGTCGGGCTAGGGATAGGTGTGAACACAGTTCTTGTTCCAATTTATATCTCAGAGGTTATTTACTTTATTATCCTGCTTCATTTACAGATTTTTTTTTTTTGTTTTTCAGAATTCTGGTTTTTGAACTTCCATCGTAGAACAATTAGGATTTTCTGATGTTCAGTATGTTCAGTGACTCATTTGAGCCCTGTAGTATGAGAACAATGTCCTTCATTCACTCCATATATTGAACCTTGTACTGCCATTGGACTTCTGCGCTTAATTCATACTTCATAGGACGAGGAAAAAATGGATTTTTTTTTTTTAACATTTACTTCCATTTCTTTTTCATTTATTTATATCTGATTGCCTGTATTTTAGGTTGCCCCAACAAAATACAGGGGTTCGCTAGGAACGATGTGTCAAATTGGCACATGCCTTGGGATCATTGCATCATTGTTCCTTGGAATTCCCTCTGAAACTGATCCGCATTGGTGAGATTCTTTTCCTATTTGCTCTTTGCTGGTGCTAGATAGAGCAATAATTAGCATTATTGTTTCCCCTTCTTATGTCTTAGCTGTATATGTAGGTTTTCTTTTATTCTGATATTGCATGACATCATTATAATCCAAGAAATTAAAACACAAAAAGTTGGAAGGATAGGACAGGGTTGTATATTGCAGTGGTGCTTTTGTGGCCAAACTGTGACAACTGAGCTGTTACTGCTATGAATTCTCATAAAAAATGTGAAAAAAAAAAAAGGCAGACTGATTAGATTTTATAGTTTAACTAAATAAACAGTAGGCATTAATACTTTCAACACCTAAAGAATTGCTTGAAATATTAGGTAATCACTGCTTGAAGATGTGTGAGGATCTTGGTAGTGAAAAAACCTTTCTGATTTATTATTTACTTTCTTTTTCAAAGTTCCTTGTTTCTTTTCCCAACTGCTGGAATTTGAAGATATGTGAAAAATTTTGTTGAAACTCAAATTTGGAGTCTGTTTCTGCCTTCAGTAGAAAGCTGCTTTTGCTGACAAAAAAGATCAGAACGCACTTTTATTTGAGTAAAAGCTACATTGGCCACTGCAATGGTGTTTGTTGGGCTGTATTCATTGATATTAGTCATGTGAGTCAATTTGATGGCCAATATGATATGGCAGATATGGGCGTGAAACATAAAAAGCTCATAAAATTGGCCTGTAATGTATCACACACCTCTTGTTGCATTGGTCAATATTTAGCACAAAGAGCAAGGAAAATTGTTGCAGGAAATAGTTAGGTTCGTGAGAGCTTATGCAGATTAAAGCTACTTTGATATGTTTCTGCATTATCTACCATGTAGGAGACCTAATCATATTCACTTGGCTTGTTAATAGGAGACCCAATCATATTCACTTGGCTTGTTAATCTACATCAATATGCATCTGCATCTGTCATGGGGATTCTCAAAGGAGACAATTTTTTTTTTCTCTCCTGAATATTTAGGAGATTCTGGGCCTCTCAAGCTTAGATGTTTCGTTTTTGAACTGTTACATAAAATTTGATAAAACATCTTTTTCAGGTGGAGAATAATACTCTATATTGCAAGTGTTCCTGCATTTATTCTTTTGCTGGGTATGCAGTTTGCTGTTGACAGTCCCCGCTGGCTTTGCAAAGTATATTTTCTGTTTTTCTGTGGAAATATCTGTGAAAATTTTTTTTCCTGGATATCATTCCTCAATCTATTGTGATTTGGTAGGTAGGGAGATTAGATGATGCTAAAGCAGTTATCCATAATCTTTGGGGACCATCTGAAGTTGAAAGAGCAATTGAAGAATTCCAATCAGTCATCAAGAATGATGGTAGTGATGTGAGCAGTAGGTGGTTGGAACTCCTGGAGGAGCCAAACTCTAGAGGTTGTAGCAAGGTTGTTCTTGGATATCAGATTTAAGTAAATTTTATGTGAAAGAAATATGCATTTGTTTAAGAATTTTTTATCCAGTGTCTTCTTTTGTATGCAGTATGTTATTTAGAAATGCAAGTATTTGAAACCAATGCATCTTCTCAGTTTATTTGTGACTTATGATATTTACCTGTGGAGATTTATTACTGTATTGTTGCAGTTGCATTTATTGGAGGTTCCCTTTTTATACTGCAACAATTTGCTGGTATAAATGGAGTCCTTTACTTTTCATCATTGACTTTTAAAGATGTTGGTGTAACAAATGGTGCTTTAGCAAGCTTATTTGTTGGCCTCACCAACTTTGCAGGTCTGAGATCCACATTTATTGTTATGTTTATTCTTTTGAAGTTATTTTTTATGTAAAACAGTCTCTTAATTTTATCAACCGGTGATCAACTTCAGGTGCTCTTTTTGCTTCATACTTAATGGATAAGGAGGGACGACAAAAGCTCTTAATTGGTAGTTACTTTGGAATGGTAAGTGTATGTAATTATTATATGAGAAAGCAAGCTAATGATTACAAAAAACTTATGTCATGACCATTGTTCTGAGATACGGATCTCAAATATTAAACTGGCACAATATCGCTTGTTCGGTGCTGTACTTATGGTCCTAATACATTCAAAATGAAAATGCATCATTGACATTTGTGCTGTACTTATGGTCCTAATACATTCAAAATGAAAATGCATCATTGACATTGATTATGATTCTAAGTTATGAGTTTTTTACTCTGCAGGCTGTCTCAATGTTTCTTGTTGCATGTGCAATCAGTTTTCCAGTAGATGAAGAACTGGGTCACAACTTATCAATAATTGGAGTCCTCATGTGAGCAAATTATCACAATGCAGTATTTATAATTCATTTATTTGTGTGTGAAAGAGACAGAGGGAGAGCTAGAAGTGAACTTGTATTGATATAAGCAAACTGATGTCTATAGCCTTTGTGAAGCTACTGAATTTGAAATGCTCAACGTATTCCGCTAGGCCTATTAGTTTGCTCAGCATTCTTGTTTGAAGCATAAATCTGAGCAAAGTGGCTGACCTCTGTTTTAACATCCACTGGGTTATGCCCTACAGCAGAATAACAGTCTTGCTACATTATCACCCTTAGTAATAAGTGGATGCTGTATCAGGATTTAGGACTTCTATGTATATGTGATCATTGGTTCATATAAGTACTTAAATACACCTTAGTTACTTTTCCTGTTCCTGCAGTATCATTTTCATATGTTCATTTGTTCTTTTAATGCATATTCAAAAATGTTTTTCCTTGTCAAGTCTGTTATCAGATTTTCGTACAGAAGATAACTTCCCCAGGTTTAGCAATATGCATTTCAAGCTGAAATCGGCAAAAGTTTGTGTGATTCTTGTAATTATAGCAGTTTAAATGAGCCTTGCATTGATGCTTTGTCATCCATTTAATTGTCTTACCATGTTTAAATATGATGCCTATGCCATACAAAAGGAAGATTACCTTGTGGCATCCAAACTCAGGACTTCTGATTTGGAATCTATGCAATCTTGAAAATTCTTCCATTAGGTTTGAATCAAAAGTTCCAAAACAGTCCCATAAAGTCAGTTTTTATATAGCACATACCAACTCAAACTGAGCAGTAACAGAAATTAGATTGCTCTAGATTTGGGTGGTCTCTTTTCATTATAGTCACATTCTATTTCTCAAGCATTATTTCACAAGTTATCATGTCTCTAATTTCTGCAAGTCGTAAGTTGACAAATATTTATAGAACTCTTTTTTTTTTAAAGTTATGTTTATAGAAATTGACTATATAGCTTTATTGATTAAAAATAACAAATGAGTGAAAATTTAGAGTGGAGTACTTTGCATGAAAATGTACAGCATATAGACAAAGGACTGCAATTTTTTCATTGGTATTGATTTAGTTCTTGTTAGTTGGTTTGACAAAATGGTGACCAAACCGAATCTTGAGGTAATTTTTGAACCTGAAAGCAACTATTTTTGAAGCTGAGATACTTAGATTGGATTGTTTTAATCGTTTGTGTGGATATCGTCGATGATGCCTATAAAACATTGTGTGCAGGTACATTTTTACCTTTGCAATTGGAGCTGGTCCAGTTACTGGTCTTATCATACCGGAACTTAGCAGTGCCAAGATGCGTGGAAAAATTATGGGATTCAGTTTTTGTGTTCATTGGGTGGGTATTACATAGTTATTCTACCATTCATTTCTTTTTTTCTTTTTGGAGAGAAGGACAAAGAAGAAGGAGCTGGTTTACTTGATTCTTGATGGATACTGAGCCAAAATTTATAGCTCTTAAAAGCTGTGGTTTTTCCACAGTTTAAAATAGGGAATGAAACAGGAAATGAAAAAGGTTTGATACTTGAATTACATGTTATTTTCATTTGTTTAATATCATGATATTCTTGCTGTTTTATTCTATGCACCTTTCTGATTCAGGTCTGCAATTTCTTGGTGGGTTTGTTCTTTCTCGACTTGGTGGAGATTTTTGGGGTTGCTCCAGTTTATACTGGCTTTGGGAGCGTTTCCTTATTAGCTGCTATATTTGCTAATTATTCCATAATTGAAACTAAGGGCCGCTCTCTTGAGGAGATTGAAATGTCGCTAAACCCCAATTTACGTGTTAGAGACAAGCAACAGTGAACCAACTCAAAGCGAAGGCGTTGCAGCAAATGAAATGTTGGTTGAACATAGCCACAAAGATGTTTCTCCCTTGAAGGATTTCATTTGATGATCTTTGTTACTGTAGTTGCTAAGCTGTGTACAAGTAAATTCTAATTTTGTATTGACAGTCCTGTCTCTATGCATGTGTGTAGTTTTTCCCCCTCCTAAGAAGAGTAGTTTTTTCTTAGCATTTTACTATCATTGTATTTCTTTAACATCAATTTAATTTCATTTGGTGCATTTCATGTATGCTAATTTTATTGGATCCTTCGTTTGTGCATGTAGATAATAATCAATATAAACAATATATAGCGCGAGGCCAATTGCTGCAGGAATTCGCAAGAGGGTGATTTCGAAATTCTTGGGTAGATTGAGGGCAGTTTGCAACAAGTCAATTATAATAGTAATTTTGTAGTTTTGTCTTTAACATGAGTTAATGGTCTTTCTTCTCACAGTAACTACACGTGCTCTTCTATCCGTCCATTTCTTTTTCTATAGCATGTTTTTTCCAAAAGCACTAAGTGAGCTTCTTCTGAAACGGTGTCGTGTAGTTGCTACTTTGTGGAGCCAAAATGAATTTCTTTTGAAACGGTGTTGTTTGTCTAATTGCTTTGTAGTCTCCACTTTTTGCATTTCTACCTTTTCACATGAATTCTCATGGTTCTATAAAACTACCCTCTTGCTTCTTGCAAGTTAATTTTGTGAAAGTATTAAGAGCAATGGAATCTTCACAATAACAATATTTATTGTTTAACAAATCAATAATTGAAATGATAAAATAACTCATTTATTTTGTGACTGCGGGAAAAAAAAGTTATAAATAAAAAATATATTTTCTTATTATACTAATTAATTTCAAATAATACAATTTCATTTATTATTTATAAACATTTTTATTTTAATTTTAATTATTTATAAGTAATGTTGTTATGGCTACCATGCTTTTAGTTCTATAATAATTTTACAAATTTCAGATTTTCACAATAATTAATATTATTATGCTTTTATTACCCACAACAAAGTGCAAGTATTCAACCTAATATAGTATAGTTGTTGATTGTGGAGAATCTCTGAATGGGTCTCTATTTGGTTGGAGCAAAAAAAAGTATAGAAATATATGCATTTGTTATTGTTAGTTGGTTAGTTTAGTTGTTAGAATGGTTAGCAATTAGTTAAAATCTGTTAATAGTTAAATGACACTTGTAATAAGCTCTTATATATAAGAGAAATTAATCATTTCGTTAATGCAAGTAGTAATTTTATTCTCATTCTAATCTTTTTTTTTTCTCTTTCTTCCTTGTTTTTTGTTACTACTATAATAACCATTCTCATTTTTTTTTATAGTATCAGAGAAACGATAAGGCAAAATACGCTTCCATTATCATTTGTCTATTAGCTTTCTTTATCACTTTCAATTATTTTCACTTTAAGTAATCAAAGTATTGTAATCATAAGTGTATCTTCAACTGATTTTAGGAGCAATGGTGGAAGTTAACCTAGATTAGATGACTCCTACTGCACATAATGTTCCTCAGTCACGAAGTTCTTCGATTGAGGATCAATACTCTCTTCAAAACTCAGATAGCTCTGTTATGTCACTTGTTTATGCTCCTTTGATAGGTAGCAACTACAAATTATGGAGTAAGGCGATGAGAGTTACTCTAGGAGCAAAATGTAAGATAGGGTTCATAGATGGAAGAATCAAAGTACTTGATGAATCATCAAAGGATTTCCACAACATGGTAAAGGTGTGATTTGATGATTACATATTAGATTTTAAACTCTACATCCAAAGAGTTAATGGAATCATTTTGTACACAACTTTTGTTAAAAAGTTATGGGATAAACTTGCTAAAAGGTTTAGGGAATGTAATAGACCCTTTGGTGTATCAGTTGCAAAGACAAATTGCTTCATTTATATAGGGAAATATGTCAATCTCTATGTACTACACACAACTAAAACAACTTTAGGATGAATTAGCCTCAATAGACCCACTTCCTAATTGTGTTGTGGAGCTAGAAAAGTCATGACAGATATGATTAAGAGAAATCAACTAATGCAATTCTTGATAGGTCTTAATGAGAGATACGATCAAGGAAGGAATTAGATTTTATTATTGGATTCATTACCCTCAATTAACAAAGCATACTTTATAGTTCTCTGAGTGGAATCATAGAGGCACGTCTCTTCTGGTGTTGTTGATATAGTTAAAAGCATGGCTTTCAATACAAAAGGTTATGGTTTAACTTATAATCAAAAGCAAAATAATGATACCAAAAATTTGTGATTATTGTAAAAAGTAAGGTCATCTTAAGGCTAATTATTTTAGATTGCATGGCTTTCCAAACTGGTATAAAGGTCCAAGGATGAAAAGAATTACATAAAGAACTATTGTTGTGTTAATGCTCTATAAAGTGAAGATACATCTCTTGAGAATATTGAAAATGTTGAGCCTCAAAGCAACTATGAAGATTGGGGAGCTACATTAGCCAATGCCTTGCACTAAGAAATATTGAAGTTTTTGAAAGACAAGGTCCCAACAATGTTATGCAATCTAAATGTAGTAAACTTTGCTAGTAAGTTTACCTTTTTTAGGTTTTATGGTGTTGGAATGTTAGATGAAGGTTCATGGATAGTAGATACAAGTGCTATAGACCACATATGTCTTCATAAAAGCTAATTTGTCTCTTTAAATTACATACTTAAACTCATTTACATATATATACTTGGTGGAACTGTTACTACTATTACTTATACATGTCCTGTCATTCTTCACCCTAACTTTCATTTGCTAAATGTTCTCTATATTCCCACTTTTAAGTTCAGTTTTTTATCAGTTAATAAAGTATTACAAAATCATTATTTTAATTTTCTTATTACCTTTGTGGTTGTGCTTTTCAGGACCTAAAGACTAATGTTCTTGTGGCAGTTGGAATTACATAAGGACTATATAGGTTAAACAACTCTAGTTTTGCTCAGTCTAGCTTTAATGCTTTTTTTTTCCTCAACTTCTCACTGTAAGCAATCATCTATAAATACCATATTTTCTATTGAGATTTGTAATAAAGAGAATTTTTCTACTTTCAATTTTGTTCCTGCTGATCAATGTGTATCCTATATGAGTGTATCTCTATTAGAATGACATTCTAGATTAAGACATGTTTTTCTTAAGAAACTAAAACATGTGCCTAGTTTGCAACAATTTTCTTTTGATAATCTAAATTGTGAGGTGTGTCCACTAGCCAAATATGCTCGATCTTTTTTCCCCTACAGTGTGTCTCAAACCACTAAACCTTTTGAACTTGTACATGTTGATGTTAGGTCCCTTGCCATATCAAATCTATTAACTGTGCTTGTTATTTCTGAATTTTAGTGGATGATTTTTCCAAAGCAACATGGACTTATCCTTAACAACATAAATCAAACTTATTCCATTCTTACTATGTTTCTTCAAATGGTTAAAAACCAATTTCACATTAGCATCAAGACACTTAGAACAAATAATGGTACTAAGTTCCATAACCATGATTGTCTCACTTTCTTTCGCAAGGAAGGAATCCTTCATAAAAAATCATGACCATATATTCCTCAACAGAATGGTATTATTGAGAGAAAACATAAGCACATTCTTGAAGTAGCAAGGGCCCTGCAATTTCAATTTTTCCTTCCTAAGATATTTTGGTCTAAATGTGTGTTACATGCCACTTATTTGATCAATAAATTACCTATAAAATCATTGAATTGGAAAATTGCATAATAAACACACCTTCATTTGACAATATTAAGATTTTTGGATGTCTGTGTTTTGCATCAAATTTATCTCCCTACAAGGATAAATTGATTTTAAAGCCATTAAAGGAGTTTTTCTTAGTTATGCCTTTGGTAAAAAAAAGTTACAAAATCTATGATCTTACCGTTCATAAAATCTTTATCAATAGAGATGTTCTATTTTTTGAAACAAAATTTCCCTTTTTCTTAAGTTTCACCTTGTAATTCATTTTTCGTACCCAATCCTATTGATGACTGCATGATCTTCAATTTGTTATCTCTCATTCTTCACTTCCTTCCTCTTCACTAGTTAATTCCTCTTCTCCAATCTTTCTTCCCTTATTTTCTTCAGTTGATCTCCCTATTTCATCATCTTCCTTATCACATTTCCTTCATTTTTCTCATATTTTGAGAAGGAGCAACAAAAATAGACCTAACCTTAGCTACTTACAAGACTTTAGATGTCTTTTTACTACCACCAATGCTTTAAACATAGCTCTAGCAGGTATTACTTCTATTTTTTTTCTTTCAATTTCAGTCCTTGGTGTGACTATTGTTCATAATACCTACCACTTATATTCAAGCATCCTAAGACCTTAATTAGGTAGTTATTGTGGAGTAAGAGTTAGCTACTTTGGAAGCAAATGGTACGTAGGTTTTAACCACTTTGCCACCTAGTAAGAAAGCCATTGGTTTAAAGTGGGTTTATAAAATTAAGTACAAGTCTTCTGGTTAGATTGATAGATACAAGGCAAGGCTGGTTGCTAAGAGTTAAAATCAAATTGAAGGTCTTGAATATAAGGAGAAATTTTCTCTAATATCTGAGTTGGTTGTTATTTGTATATAGTAGTTACTTTTAACCAATGACACCTTTATTAGTTAGACATTAACAATGTGTTCTTGTATGATTATTTGGATGAAAAAGTTTATATCCATCCACCAAAGGTTATTCAGTTTCTCAACCTCATCAGGTTTGTCTTCTTAAAAGGTCTTTACATGGCCTTAAGCAAGCCTCAAGGTAATGGAACATTAAGTTCACCAATTTTCTTCTTCAGCTTGGTTTTGTTCAATATGCTTATGACCATTGTTTATTCACTAAGCCTCATGATGAAGTGTTTTTGGTGCTTTTATTATATGTTGATGATGTTTAATCATTGGAACAAGTGTTTCTGCTATGGATCAAGTTAAGCAACAATTACATGCCAAATTTACCATTAAGGATTTGGGCTTTCTTAAATATTTGTTCAGGATTGAAGTTGCTCAATCTAAGAAAATGACATTCATCAGTCAGCGTAAATTCATTATTGATCTTCTTAAAGATATAGGTATGAAACATGCTAAAGGTTCTTCTGTCATTTTAGCTCAAGGCCTTAAGCTAAGTCTTAATGATGGTGAAATTCTCTCTAATCCTAATCAATGTCACATATTGATTGGCAAACTTTTGTACATTAATTTTACTAAGCCTGATGTTAGTTATGTTGTGTAACACTTGAGCTTGTTTACGTCTACCCATTGCAAGCCTCATTATGATGTAGCATTACATATTCTATATTAGCTCAAAGCCACTGTTAATGTTGGTGTCTTCTATCCCACCTTTTCTTCATTCATACTCATTGCCTTTTGTAATGCAAATTGGCACTCATGCATTTTCACTAGAAAATCTCTCACAAGGTTTTGTATGTTCCTTGATCCAACACTTATTTTTGGAAAACAGAGAAGCAGACCACCGTTTCTAGATCATCTACAAAGGTTAAATATCATAAAATGGCCTTCATAGTTTGAGTTTCAATGGATATCTTATATCTTTAAAGCTTTTCAAGTTCCTTTCAAGCTTTCCATTCCTTTACATTGTGATAATCAAGCTACAATTCATATTGTTTCAAACTGTGTCTTCCATGAGAGAACTAAGCACCTTAATATTGATTGTCACTTAGTAAGAGACCAGCTCAAACTTTAGTTCATCACTCACGTTCATGTTTCATCTCATCTTCAATTAACTGATCTTTTCATTAAGCCTCCTGGCTTGGTTCAACAAAAACAATTATCTTCCAAGTTAGGATTACAACCTTTGTCATCTCCAATTTGGCAAGGAAAGAGGGTGTAGAAATATATGCATTTATTTATTGTTAGTTGGTTAGTTTAGCCATTAGAATGATTACAATTAGTTACAAATATGTTATTAGCTAAGCAATAGTTAAATGACATGTGTAATAAGCTTTTATATATAAGAGCAATTAATCATTCTGTTAATGCAAATAGTAGCTTTATTCTCATTCTAATCTTATTTTTTGCTCTTTTTTTTTCTTATTTTTTGTTATTGCTACTACAATCATTCTCATTTTCTTTAAAAGTGAATGGAAATGCAATTGAGAATGAATCATTTGCTTTTGTAGTATTTGATTGAATAAGAAAAACTAAGAAATAAGAATTCAATTCTCACAAGAATGTGAATTATTTATTTTTCTCTTTCCCTTAATTTATTAGATTTTTATTTTATATCAGTTCTACACAATCAAAACATGTCATATGGTGTATATATTATATTTTTTTAGTATTATAATATTTGAATTATGTATCTACTCCTAGATATATGTATGATATATTTTTATATACCATATATATAAAATATATAAAAATAAAATAAAATAACTCATTCATTCTAATAAGCATTGTATTTTTTTTTACACTTATTGACAAAATTTATACTTATTTTTTAAATAATAATAATAATTATTTTTAAATTTTTGCATTACATAATGCTAAACAATGTGTAATTCTTATGCTGTCAAAAAAAAAATTGCGTAAGGGAGTAAATATTTGAATATATAAAAATTATATAACAAATTTTTATAATAAAGTACATATTTTACTTTTGAATAATGAAAGCAAACATTAAAATAGATTTTAAAAAATATATTATTTTGATTTAAATTAAATGTTATGATTAAGTTAAATATAAATAATATATATAATATTATTACAAAAGTTGAGTATAGATTTCAATAAAATAAAAAATCTATTAAAAATTTGAATCACGTGCAACTAATAGCAACTTGTTGAGCACATTGCAAATAATTGAGTTAAAGTACGATAAATAATCTATTTTAAAAGCTTCCGGTAGCAATCGGAAAACACGAAAGAGTTTTGGGTTCTTTTGAAAACTTAGAAAAAAAGGGGCATTCGAATATTAAAGAAAACGATTCACCCACCAGTGGACCAGTCGGAAATTGACCGTTGACGCATCACTTTCAACCGAGTAGAATCAATCTCCATTTTGTTCGTCCCTGTTGATGACTGCAAGCAAATTGCAGAAAACTCACAACACATCGAGACTAGACCTACTTAGGGTTCATTTTCATGGCGTCGCCTACAGACATTAACGATGGAGATAACGCAGTGGAGCTGATTGTGGGCGACGCATCATCACCACCTGATGGTAATGCTGGCAACGGCGTAGGATTCGCATCTGAGGAAATATCCCCTCTTTTGACGCTGGCTGAGAAGCCTAAGATCAATATCTTTTCTGTTTCTTACTCTCGTAAAAAACCTAAAGTAATCAGCCCTGACTCTTTCATTCCTTTTCTTTGCTTTGCTTGGCTTTCACAAACGATTTTTTTTTCTTTTTGTTGATTAGTTATTGGGATTAATTAGGTTAGTTATGATATTGATTAATTTTTTTATTGTTATTTTGATTCTTATTTGTTCACTTTTCTGTTGAATTTGGTATTGTATTGGTGTCTAATGATCCTTCTTTTTTTTTTTTGGCTCGAAACGCTAATCAAAATCCACTTTATTTTGAATTTGCCATTATTTTGAATGTGATGTAAATGTTATCAAATGAATTTTTAGTTCAATAGCTCTATTAAATTTTAATCTCATTGCATTCAATTATATCCTACCGAACATAGCAATAAATTGTAGTGTGTTGCTTAGTTATTACTTTATTAGTTTGGATAAATTTTGGTTATTTGGACCAGTGGTCTCTGTTGATTTTAGCTTTAAACTATGAAAGCATGGAAAATACCAAAAACTGGAGACATCAATGTGTAAATTTTACCTTTAATTGTAGGATCAACTGCCGAAGTTACCTGAAACAGAGACATCTCCATTAACGCAGTTTGTTTTGTGGATATGGAGTGGATCCAGATACTCGGGTGTATTGTGCATGGCCTTATCATCAATCATGTACTTTGTCATGGAAGTTATTTCTGATTCCTTTTCTGGTAAGTAGGTTCTCCATCATTTTATGATTGAGCACAAGTCTTCAATGCATGCTATAATCTTTTTTTTTTAAAAAAAAAAAAAAAATTCCCCATCTGAAATATCTGTCTTGAATGAGTTCAAAGATCTCTCCTCTAAGTCAGCCTCACAAGTAACATTTAAGTATTCCAAGCAGGTTTTTAAATCGTGGTCGTTGTTGTGTCAATATGTCGCGGATAATTTGTAACGGTCACAACCGATGGTATTGTGAATTTTTTCAAAAAATTCACAATATAACTAAAATCAATATATATTAAGGAGTACATACTAACAATAATAAAAAACATCTAAATTAATAACTAATCAAGTACAAAAATTTAAATTATAAAACATACTCAACACCCAACTCATCCCCAAACCACACTGACCAAACAACAGAAAAGTAAAACAAGAAAGGGAAAAACACTTCACTGACCAAACACAACAGAAAAGAAACATCAAAGAAGAAAGGGAAAAGCACCTCAAATTGACGGGCACAATTCTATGAAGCAGCTTCGATCATCTTCCACAACTTGGCATGCATTCCATGCTTCTGATCCAATTCTTTCTCATCGAAGATGCCCAGAATCTGTTCATGCAGAAGAAACCTAGATGTGCTCTGTTTTGAAGAAAACCCACGTTTGCTTTTTTAACTTTCTTCTTTTTCTTTTGTTCATTTCAATTTCAGTATTATTGGTACAATATTCTCTGATTTGTACACGATTTTTTATTGGTTTTGTTCTTTTTCTTCACTGTGTATTTTTTTTTTTTTTTTGGTCTCTGACACGTTTTGAATCTCCGTTTCAATTGGTATCAGAACAGTAACGGCGATTCATATGTGCTTCCAATTTCTCCTCTCAATATCGGCCAATATCGTATCGCTCTTCTTAAAATCTGTTACAAATCGTCCATTACGATACGTAACGAATGATATGTAAATCCTTGATTCCGAGCACAGTTGTCCAATTACTTAGGGAAATTCAACATTCCCTTTTCCTGTGTTACAAAATTAGCAAATCACCCTATTGTCTCCTTTGTTAGGATTGAAGTGAATACAGTTCTTAATTGAAAGATAACTATGTCAAGGAAGCAGAGGGATTATCACTTCATTTGTGAGAAATATTTATTTCTTCCATTGTGTTGTCCCTAATGCACCAAGAAGGGGGGAGGGGTTGAACTGGTGGAAAATTAAAATTTTAGATTTGCAAGAAATTAAAGAGTATAAAGAGGGAAGAGAAAAATTGACATACAAGACTTTTATAGTGGTTTGGGTGTTAACAAACTTATGTTCACTTTCCAATATCCAATTGGGCTTTTCCTAACTCAATTACCCTTAGAAGGAGGTTTCCCAAACTCCCTCCCAAACTTAGTGTTTCTAGGTTCACACTAACCTCTTACAATTGTGTTTAAGGCTTATATACAATCTTATAAGAGTTTTCACAAGCTCACTCCCAAACTTAGTATTTTTAGGATCAAACTAAATCCTTTTCAATCGTGTTTGAGGCTTATACACAATCTTATAAGAGTTTTCACATACCTAGGCTAATTCTCAAACTCAATAGACAAGTGTTTAGGATCATACTTAAAACCTAATGAGCATTCAAAGCTCTACAACTATCTAAAGTACAAAGAAGTAAATGAGAAGAGTTGAGAAATTAATTTGCAAGAGTTTGAATTTAAAATGTAGTTGTTTTTATTCTCACAAATAGCCTTTGGAGGGTGTGTTTATAGTATTTTCCTTCCATATGGTAGTTATAAAGACTTGTTAGGCCAAATATTCTTTGACACCTAAAAAATCTGCATTAAATACTGTGTCAGAGTGATATCGCATTTGCGGAGCCTGAATCGCATTCGTAAACTCCATTTTGTGTTAGAATGACTATTTTGTGGTCATGAGTCTTGAAGTTTCCAATGGCTAGTTTACTCGTGGCACTGTCTCATAGGTTCCTCCAAAGTATCTGTCGGTGCTTAGTTAGACCTTATAAGATTCGTGTTTGCGATTTAGTGGGTCGTGGGAATGATTCTCCTTTTCACGTGCGATATAGCCGAGTTGTAGTCACGGTTAGCTACTGCCTGAAATTTGTCAACTTGGTGCGGTTGCAATTCTACTGGTTGCGTGCGTGATATCCTTTGTGTGTGTGAAATGGCCAAGTTATGGTTGTGGTTCATTGCTGCATGAAATTCTTTTAATCTGATGGAACTTGGAGCCGTCATGCTCTGCATTCGCAACTGCTGTTTCTCGAGGGCTACACTCCTATTTCGAATTTAATTTTCAGATCTTCCACTTTACTTAGATTTTGCTAAGTAAACGACTTCCATTCTTTGCCAAACTTAATATTTGTGCTTAGACGCTCAAAATAAAGTTAATTAGCAACTCAATTTGATTGTCAAGATCAAAATCGAGATTGGCCAAGTTAGAAACCCAACTTAGGTCAACACACTAACTTTTTTGTTGGATTTTAAACCTGCCCTCCCTACATCACCTAATGCAATTAAAGCAGACTCTATTGAAGAAAGGGGTCTTAACCCCATTGCTATGCCTAGAGTGCTTTAACTTCTAGTTCTGAATCCTGTGGTAAAAGATCAGAATATGAATAGAAATCACCCAACAACTAATACTAGGGGATCCAATTCCTCTCTGGAGATTTCTTACCACAAGGAGTCATGATCCTTTTCTTTTTCTTTATAAACACGATGAAACCATAGTTCCTATGATGGGTAATTTTGACCATTCCGGTATCAATCTCACTGAAACTGCATTCAAGGACAGACTACTTGCTGATTCAGCTGAACAAGAGAAAAGACATCCTTCTTAAGCTGAGTAAGACAGAACACTTTTTAGCCTTACATCTTGTTTTCTTGGGTTCATTCTCTCCCATTAATTTGAAAGATGAATGAGAATTGGAGAGAAACAACTAGCAGGTATTGATTTGAATAATTGTTTATTTGAAGAACATGCGAAGGATTAGTACTCTTTCTTAAATATTCTTTTGTGTAATTTTTATGATAATTTATCAGGTTCAATAATTGCAAAGACTTGGAACTTGGTTTGAAATAAGAAACTAATGAATTTAGTTTTATTCAACTTAAAAATTGAAAAAAATTACAGAAGGTCAGATCATCTATCTCTTTATGGTTTGAGCTTAAACATACTGCTTTGAGCTTCTATCTCTTTATGCTTTAAGCATATTATGCTTTGCCTTTTCTTGTTGAGCTTAAACATATTATGCTTTTAAAATGTGATATTTGGTTTTGCATGAATTAGTGGTGATGCGACAACAGTGAATGATCAATTCTGACTTGTTATGTTATTAGTAAGGGATGGTGTTGTATTGATGGTATTAGAGTGGTTCAGTTATAGCTTTGTTTGAGCAGTATGTTTTTTTTATTGTGTGATATGTGACTTCTGAAATATGTTGCAAGTTTTTCCAAACTTTATCTTTTGCATGGCAAAAAGGTTAGTAAGGAATAGCTTGAATGATTGGAAGTAACTTTGAATTTAGATTATTTGATGTGACTAGCAAAGATAGGGCCATATTCTCTTAGGTTTCACATCTTTGATTCTCTACGACACCTAAATTCACTTTGTTAATTTGGTGAGGGTAGCGGGAGTGGGGAAGAGTAGGCCACTGGTAAGGCTTTTCAACAAATAGAGCACCATCACATGTAGCCTTGTCAATCTTTCTCATAATGATATTTTATTAGGACTAGTTGTTACAGTTAGAATCTAATGGCTGATGCTTTTTTCTCAATTGTAATATATGACGACAGCTCAGTCAATTCCTTTGTTTGAGACTGCATTTGCAAGATGTACAATAGTCTTGATGTTATCGTATGTATGGTTGAGGAGAAGCGGACAGCCAATATTTGGAGCAGCACATGCTAGGAAACTTCTGTTTTTGAGAGCCTTAATGGGATATCTTTCACTGCTGAGTTTTATTTATTGGTGAGTTCCTCTTCATGTACTTGCTCCTGCATGTAATTTCTTTTCTCATCTGCTTCTATTTTGTTCAGTGGGGTGGGTGAGGGGATGCAGGGTTTTAGGCGGAAAAATAACTGAGGTTCATTCATCACTAGACAGAATTTTCTGTTGGTTGGAAGTATTTTTTGATACCTTCTCCCCTAAAGATGTTATGCATCTTGTTAGGATCATGTGATAGATGTTTCATCTGCGACGTTGCTGTTTTTCATGAAGCAATAGAAAGATGGATTACTCATAATTGCAAAGGGATTTGGAACCTCTCATATTAATGATACATGACCTGTCATTTTTCTACAATGCCGGCCTTTAAATTCAAAATGAGCAGCCAACATCCTATTAAAAATTAATTTTAAAAATTTTAGGAAGTGAATGGTTATATAGTGGATAACAAATCTTACTCATTGATTTTGAATTCAACATCAAGATTCTGTTAACATGATCTGTCATGTTTACCTTAATTTGAGAGGATCTCAATCCATTGGAAGGATATTGTGACTATGCAGGACTAGCTGCTAGTATATGTTATTGAGAACATTGTGTAATGGCTGTTTCTGTTTTTTACCTATGTTCATGTAGTTTATGATTTGCGTGAGCTGATGAAAGGATTCCCTTAAAAAAGTGTTGTAGTCTTGCAGTGCTACTGAATTTAGAGCATTAAAATAATATGAAATATATATTTCTCTGTGTTCCTTGTGTTGTTCAAGTCATTCCGTTTGTAGTAACTTATTGATATTATTAACATCAACTCATGTTTTTGGTTCTGATTAATTTTTGCATGATATTTGGTGTTTTGGATTGCTTGCTGGCCTATTCTCACTGCCTGCATTGCCTTGCTTCCAAAACATATTCTTCTTGGCATGCAACTTTAGCTAAATAGCGCAACAGTGTAATAACTATTAGTTTGGCCTTTGCTTTCCCCCTTTCAGCATAGAGAGGTTACCTTTGTCTCAGGTCATCTTATTGAATTTCACAACTCCAATTATGGCTTCAATTGTAGCAAGGATCATGCTGCACGAAAAGTTAAAAATTGCAGATATTGGAGGTACACAGCAATTTCTTATTTTCACTTGTTCTTTTTTGGTCTATTGGATGAGCTAAACAAAAGAAGAAAGGAAAAGAAAAACCTATGTTTTTCTCTTTGTTTTTTATATAAAAGTTGATATAGCATGTGTTGGGCGGTAAGTGATTACTTTGCTAACTACCATTCATTTTCCAGGTCTTGCTTGCAGTTTCTTTGGCGCGCTCTTTATTTATAGACAGATACTTAGAACACAAGGTAGAGAAGTGAGTTAACAAATCCTCCTATCCTGTGCTGAGAATGTTTTCTTTAAGAATATCAGGAATTGGGAGAATTTCATTGTAATTTTTGTTGTTTATGTAGTTCTTTACTGTTACAGTTATAGGGATCCCTTGAATTTGATATGTTGCTTATCGCAAGTGCTACCAACACTCTTTCTGTATGTCAGCAAGTATGAGACGACTATTAAGTGTATTATGAAGTGACATCGCTCTTTTCTGCTCTCTTTCTCTCTCTCTCTCATCGCTCTTTTCTCGACAAACACACACACACACACACACATTTTATCAGAGTCTCTTCTTTTCACTATTTTGAACTATTTCAAGTACTTCTATTTGGACTGATGCTGAAAAGGCAAAAAAGTCTCTCAGATCAAATTATTTCAATCATTCTTGTGTGTTTATTTTTGTATAACTGAAGGACATAACAATGCACTTTTGATCGTAACTTCTTAGTCAAATCTTTAGCTGGTGGACCATATAACCTGCTAGGGACCTTGAAAACAAATAGATATAATACAATAGAGAAATGGGCCAGTCAAAGGTAACAATATATATGCTCTTTTACCTTTTTTTGTGTGTGTGTGTCTGTCTGTCTTAGCCTTTTTAATACTCTAGAACTTCATGCATAGCAGATTTCTTCTCTTCTGGATACTTTTACTAGACCTTCCAATTCCTTATCCCTCTTTCTTTCCTTTCATTTCTCCTCTCCAGTTGTAGTACTTCTGTCCTCTTGTAGACCTTTCATTGTTAGGTATATTATTTGTATTGTTGTGACAGGGGAGTGGATTAGAGGTGGGGAGATAAACAATACAACTGTCAGGGCAAGCCACCACGTGTATGTAGTATTGGTTGGTTTATTCTCATCAATAACTGGTGGAATCAGCTACTGTCTCATAAGGGCTGGAGCAAAGGCATCTGAACAACCCATGTAAGGTCTCCAACCTGATTTTGGTGGATATAAAATGTTAACGGTCATAATGCTTGCATATGCATGATTTGCCTTCAGCTTAGATATAGTTACAATTTTGGTATCCTTTTCAGCAATTTCATTCCTGATTCTTACACTAGTCATTATCAGCACTAGCTTTATTCTTATATGCATTTGTTATCTTTATCTTGGATTATATCTTAAAGCTTGAAGTTTGTATTTTGTTCTTTTCTCAGAGTCACTGTTTTTTCATTTGGCTTACTCTCTAGCCCTGCTGCAGGAATATGCACGTTTGCATTTGGGGTATGTTCCGTCCCATTCTAATAGACAAGGTTTAGTGGAAGTCAAAATCTTACAAGTTTCTCCAGATCATTTGTGTGTGGATGCTGGAATATTTAATATCATGGGCAGAGATACATATGAATTGTGTCAATCAACCCAGTGGACTTGAAAAAATATAAAAGAAAAAGTATATCCTATAACAAATATTTCAGGGGGTTTCAATTAATTGACTCGAAGATTTTCATTGATGAGGAGATCATTCATAAACTTTGAATTATGCCATCAAAATTGGGTAAAACCTCAGTTTAATACCTCTTGACACAGGACAAAAGTGAGATTATGAAGACATATTATGCCTAAGCTTTAAGCACACTTGAATCTGAAAGAAAAATAATTGTGGAGTCCGATAGAGATGAAAGAGAAATTTGAAATTTTGTTAATTCAACAGTGTGAAACAGGTACTTAAATATTGTGATAAAATAACAAAATAGTCATTCTAATAAATGATCCAAAATGCTGAACTTTTTCTTTAAAAATAATCTACTATTACGAGAAATATACAATATAAGTCATAAAGGTGACTTATATGGTTACTTTGTTTTTATCACACTGTTTTTGTACTTAATTTTTCTAACCACGGTAAGTGAGTTTTCCCAATTTATCAATGCTGGTGGTTTGCAAAGTAAGTTTATTAAAAACAAAATAACTATAGAATTGTAATTGATGTGTTGGTGCATCAGAAGAGGGCTTCAACAATTTCGTCAGGAAATATAATTTCATGGTAATTTTAGATGCTATACTTTTGATTAGATTCCATTTCTGCATAAGTTCAAGCGAGTTAAGTAACTAAAAACATTATACCTAATTTTGGTTCCTTCTGTACCAAACAAGAAAATTGAATTATATAGAATTGCAGGAACATTGAATAATATTTTAGAAACTGTACTTTATTTCTATCTCTCAAGAAACTAATATCACCTAAAACTTTGGAGTCCAAATCATTGAGGGTTGTCATTTCTTTTGCATCAGTTTATCTGTTTGTATGTGCAGTCTTCTGTCTTGTAGTTCTAAATGAGTTTTTACTAATGTATTGCAGGAATTTGTGCTGCCAGATTTGTATTCATTCAGTCTTATGGTCATACTGGGTGTTCTGGCCTTCTTTGTAGAGGTGCAATTTCAAATAATAATTTATATGCTTTCTTCGTAGAGGTGCTGCTTAATGTGCAGTAATGTCTGCATGACTGATTGAAATGGTCCTTTTTTTCAGCATTGATATATTTCTTTTGCTACATTTTAGGTGTTTTTAGCTCGTGGACTGCAGCTTGAGAAGACCAGCAGAGCTGCAAATGTCCAGTACATCGAGGTATTCTTCTCTGGCCTGCCTCCCTCTCTCTCTCTCTCTCTCTCAGCATGGGAGTTACATTAGATTCTGGAACTGTGTTCCATTTTCTGTTCTGTAGGTAGAAAAATAAATCCATATCAAGCTCTACCTTTCTTTTTCATACTGAAAATAATTACTAAGTACTACCTGTCTTGAAAAGAGAAGTGTTACCCCTGGTTGATTATTGTCTATTGGATGGTTTTTTAACCCACATTTTCTTCACCTGTCAACTGATATGGTTGTGCATCCAGCCTAATGCGGAAAAAATTTAACTTTTTCATTAATGAATAATCACCAGAGATATATCCAGTATCTTATACAATTATTTCTTTCCTTTGTTTCAGGCTGCCCTGTCGCAGTTGTGGGGTATTAGTTCTTCGAGGATGTCTTCATCCTTTGGTGGTCTGGTTGGATGTCTACTAATCTTAATTTCAATAGGCTGTACCATATATCTTGGGCCTCACAAAGAGATGGAATAGATATCCTATTAGGGAGAAGCACCACCGAGGTGTTTCCGTTTTGTTGTAATCAACTTTTCAGTTTTCAAAGCTTGAAGTTGTCTAGTGGCTTTCGGTTATGCGCGTTTCTCCTGGACACCTGCAGCTTGTGGTGTCAGGTTCTATTATGCCATTTTCAGGTTGCTTTTGTTGGGGGATTTTTCTCCCTTTATCAACGAGATTGGAGGAACTTCAAATAGAAAATGCCATTGAAGTTTTGGGTGACTCAAAGCTACTTATAAATGAGCTTGCAAATTAGTCAGCTCAAATCAAGTATTTTAATATTGTTTATTAATAAGCTGAGTATCAGTAAAATTGTATAAAATTTGAGTCTAAATGAATTGAATTGAATCAAAAAGTTTTTTTCAATAAATTATATTACATACGAATTATTAATAATTTTAAAAAATTAAATTATATTTTAAAATCTCAATATTTGCATAAAACATTGTAAAATTTTAAATATTACATCATAAATGTATGTATTGCAACATAAAATATGTAGTTCAATAAGTTAATAAAGCTATATACGAATCTGTTTGCTAGCTGATTAATGTGTTGGCTGACGAGTTTAGCAAATTGAGTACTATTGAGTTTGTGATTAAACTCAAATGAGTTTGTGTCCTGGTAAGTTTCAAGAGTTTGACTCATTTATACATTCGCCCCTACAACACAAATAGGACGAAGGAGTGACAAATTTCATTTGGCCCATTGATAAAAATATTTAGTCTTTTCATTTTTTTCATAATATCGTCAAAACTTATGAAATAAGTAATTTCATTCAATTTTAGTCAAATTTGTCTTAATATCACTAATGATCAAACCTATACGACTTAAGTGGATTTCCTTAATTAACCCAAATATTCTCATTATCTTCTTTTTGGATAATTTTTCATGCCTTGTTCCTCATCTTTTCTTGCACAAAAGTTGAGACAATGGTATTCTAAGGCAAACGACAATAAATAATGAGTTTAAAAGTAAGTCTTTATCTCATTTTTCCTTCATTTTTTCATCTTTTCTTCGTCTTCTCTCTCTAATAGTGAGCTAAAGTTTGTTGAAAGTATTTTGATTGCAAAAATGGGTAGTAGCCTCAGAATGAGTGAGGCATCTGTCAGTTAGAGTACGTGAAGTTCATTTATATTGCAGCATGATCTCCTAATGACCTTCTGTATATCTTACAATTGGAAAATCTAGAAAAGAGATTTTATTATTGTCCTTTTTGAAAGATAATTTTACAATTTGCCGTTTACTTTAATTTTATGTTTTGTGTTGTAGCCAAAAATGAAATTAATGGTAGAAAGATAATTGTAGAACATTTGATTTTTTTGATCCAGAGCTTACCATAAGGGAGAAAAGTATTTTTGTTATTATTTTTAGTAAGATTAAAGGCTTGAAGGAAGCTGTGATGGTGAAAGAGGAATCGGAAAAATAATTAGAGCTAAAGTTAGCAATTGCCAAAGAAAAAAAATACCTAAAAGGAATAACACTGTTACCAATTTGAAGGAGAGAGAGAGAGAGAGATTAGTGCTTGAAAATCAACTATTTACTATTGGAATTAAAGAAGCATGCAGAGAAGGAAAGAATGCAGCTAAAAACTCAATGTAGTGCCTTACAAGTGACAGGTTTGCTATTGTCTGTGGGAATTAAGAAAAGTGGCAGAACAACTATTCAATTGCCTTCTGCGTTTTCATTGTGTAAGCTTATTGGTTTTTTATGTAAAAAGTGAACCTTGATTCACCACAGTGATAATCTTTGGATATGGATTTGCATTTTAGCTTTGAAGCTAAATGGATCATGTTAATTTATTGGAATCAATTATTTAGTTGTGTCGTATTTCATATGTAATAAATTAATGAGGACCATGTTCATATCATGCAATACATATCATGTTTAGTTGTGTTGGCATTACATACCATTAATTTCAAATTCTAATAACGACTTTGTAAATAGCCTAACTTATTTGAATAAACTTAATAATAAAATTTGTCAATTACTAGATCAAAAGTAAATGTACAATAACCTGAAATGAACTTCAAATTCAAGTTTTCATTAATATATATATATATATTGCTTGTCATTTGTTTGTGTTGCTGAAATGGAAAAAAATTAAAAATACGTATATTGTCATACGTAAACATAAAAAAAAAAAAATCCTAGTTTACAAAACTTTTAGTTTTGATTAGATTAATAAAAAGAACAAAAATAAAAGAGATTTTCTTTGTCCTTTTATTAGACTTAATTTGTTCATAGTAATTTAGTGAGTTTTGACCTTGAATTGATGTATTTCTATAATAAGTATAAGTCGTTTAGAGTTAATTTATATTATTTTTCATGTTTGAATGCTTGTTAGATGATTGACGAACTTTAGGGCAAATTTGGAGCAAAACAATCCAAAAAAGTAACTTCAACAACCTAGCAAAATTTTTTATCAAACAAAGGATGAATCCATTGTCGCACTCGTGACAAGCGTTGCAATTAACAATGCCCATGAGGAGATATTTGCTTTGCAACAAGTGTTGCTACCCACAATATGGATGATTCACAGCCTATTTTTTAGTCATTTTAAAGAAATATAAAAAGAAATCACTTAGAATTTCTTTTAACCAAAAGCATAGGGATGTTTTTATTCAAGAGATATTTTGAGAGAAGAAAATAAGAGAAAAGTGCATTCAATTCAAAATCTTTTCTAAGAATTCAAGAGATCACTTGAGCGAAAAGAGAAGGAAAAGGAGATCCTTATCACTCATCATTTTTGTTTGGAGAATTCTATTTCTCTTTTCTTCTTGTTTCTTTTTTTTTTTTTTTTTTTCTTCAAGATGATGCTTAAATAATTGGATTTGGATTATTTTATAAATGTGTTTGGCTAGATTCATTATCTAGGGTTTTGATGTAACCATGGAAGGGATTGGATGATTTATGATTCTATGACAATGTTGGATTTTTATTTCTTTTGAAAGTGAATGATTTTTGCACTTAATGCTTGTAATTACCTAGCCACCAATTGCATGATTTGTGTTTTAGGATTTTTATTTCTTTTGCAAGTGAATGATTTTTGCACTTAATGCTTGTAATTACCTAGCCACCAATTGCATGATTTGTGTTTTATTTATATGTCGAGAGATTGTAAATTAAAATAGACCTAAAATCAATCCCCTTAAGTTTATTGACGGGTAAAGATACCCACTTAACCTATTACTATAGGGATTGCTAGGCCTAAATGAATAATTCAATTTTTAGTTTACATTGAGAAATGATTCTATGAATTAGGATTGTAAAGTTTAAATGACTATCGAAAGAGAGGACTTGAACATTGTAAAGCAAATTGATAGTTGTAATGCATAATCCAACTTATCATTACAGAAGTAAAGTTTCATGAAATTTCATTAGTGAAATCAATTACATTAGGTTGATTCGTATAAAGTTTTTATTCCAATTGTAATTTTATTTTGTTTTATTAATTTTTAAGTCATTTTTAGTTGTTAGCCTAACCTTTATTTAATTAATTTTCAAGCAAAAATAAGAACATCATATTTTGGTACTTATTCACGATCTTTGTGGGACGATATCCTCACTCTTAATGCACTATTATTACTTGTATCCTTGTAGCTATTGGCAAGTTAAGAACTTGTCAAATGAGACTTTAGGGTTATGATTCTCTACTTAGAGAATAAGAAATTGGTGTTGTTGTCAATGATCAGTGTTATAATGTTAAAACCTTGGATTTAATTTTTAATCTAAAACTTTTTTTTTACTCAGGTACAATTCTTCATCTCATATAGGAAGGATTAGAAGTCCAGACCTAACACAACAATATCTTGAATTATTCGATCTAGAAATTGAAAGAACACTTAGATTTATTAAAAGGAGGCAAAGACTAACAGAACACATCAAAAGGCGAACAATTTCATCGATGATGAACAATAATAAGAATGAGTTTGCTATAAGGGATTATGTTGTACCACTACTAAATTAACCTTAGTCGAATGTTAGAAGACCAACTATAAATGCCAATAATTTTGAGATCAAACCAACCATTATCTAGATGGTTTAGAATAATCAGTTTAGAGATTTACCACATGAGAATCCATATATTCATAGGACCACATTTTTAGAGATATTTGATATGTTCAAGTGGAATGAAGTCTCTAAAAATACTATCAAGTTAAGGCTATTTTCTTTTTCACTAAGAGACAAGAACAAGTCTTAGTTCCATTCTTTAGCTCTAAGTTGTATCACGACATGGGATTAGTTGTCACAAGCTTTCCTTAACAAGTTTTATCCGCTAGCAAGGACAACTAAGTTAAGGAATGATATATTATTTTTTGTTTAAATAGAAGAAGAATCTCTTTATGAGAATTGGGATAGTTTCAAAGAATTACTAGGGAAGTGTCTATATCATGGACTATTAAAATGGCTTATCTTATAGACTTTTTATAATGGATTGAATCTATCATTGAGAAGCACAATAGAAGTTGTTGTGGAAGGTGCACTTATGGTAAAAATAAAAGATGCAATGTACCAATTACTTGAAGAAATGACAATTAATAGTTATCAATAGTCATCTAAAAGATCAACACTACGGAATGTAGTTGGAGTTTGGAGGTCGAGCTTGTTTTTCAATTCAGGCTCGATGTAATTGAGCTTTCTTTGATTCTTGCAAAAAAAAAATTCATCCAAATCACCAAGCTTTTTTGTCCCTCCATGTGTAGTTGCAATAATACAAAATATGTAAGTGTTATCCGAAATGATTAAGCATAAAGCGTTTATAGGTGGCTTTTTAAGTTTGTTGTAAAACCCAAGGCTTAACCTTGAACGGGCGATGGAAACTACTAAGTTGGAGTATGGTAGGGGTAGAGGAAATTTTTGATGGAGCAATGAATGCATAGAGATTGGAACTGGGTTCAGAACTCTTGAGATAGTTTAGTCCATATCTATTGTGAAGCCTTAGGCTATGCAATTATCATAAGACATGTTTTTCCTCCATTATGTGGTGAACTTTCTTTTGTCAACATTTTCCTTAAGTAGGCTATTAAAAGCTACCATTATCAATTGATGGCCATATAAGCTCAAATTGCCTTTTTTTTTTTTTTTAAAGTAAATCAATTCAATAAATTACAATGTCATAGCCTTCCTGGCTTCGCAAATGAGTACATGTGATCTTTATGGAGGAGGTGACCATGTGAGCACAGACTGTGAAGTTGATAACCCATTTATTCCGTTGGATGCTGAATAAGTTAATTATGTGGGAAGTTATAACAAAGGCAAAGCAACAATCCCTACTCTAGTATTTACAATCTAAGATGGAGAAATCATCCTAGTTTTTCATAGAATAGGAATAATGCTTTGAGACCTCAAGCTCTCCCAAGTTTTCAACCACAAGTATGTCAACAACATATGCAACCTTCCTTTTAGCAATAAGATAAAAAGTCAAGTTTAGATTTTATAATGAGGAAATTTAATGCTAAAACTAATGAGGGGATGGATATTCAAGATAAAGCTATGAAGAGATAGTTAATTTGAACCTTAGTTACAAACAATATAATATTTTAAACTCTAAATTATCATAAAAAAAAATTCTTCAAACTCTAATATATAAAATCATAAAACTATAAAAAAAAAATTATATTTTAATAATAAATTAATTTAATTTAACCTTTTTAATTTAAAAAAAATGCTAGGAGAATTAACTCTTTCACACTTCATTAGTATCACAATCGTTCATTCAACTCTCTTACACTTCAATAAATAGTGATGGAACCAAAGGAGGGTTGGCATGAGTTGAAGCCCTTTTGGTCATCAATGAGACTTCGATGAACGGGAGTTAGCAAGGGCATCAACTCCTACTATGGAGGAGGAGGGAGGGAGGGAGAGAGAGAGAGGCTGAAAGAAGAAGAAGTCCCTTCTCAAATTTTTTTTTTTTTTTTTGTTTACAAACTTATCAAAACAACGTCATTTTAATTAAGTGAAATGACATCATTTTGTATAAGTGACAATAACAAATTCATAATACGCAAAATGATATCATTTTATTTAAATGAAACAACATCATTTTGAATATAAAAAAACAAAAAGAAAACCCTAAACATAGCAACCACGCCTCCCCAATCCCCCTCCTTCTCTCTCCTTCCTTTCATGAGTTCAGCAGCCCCTCTCCAAAATCCAAAATTTTCTCTCATTTTTTGTTTACCCTCATCCCCTTCTCTTCCACAAATTCTTTAAATTACTCTTTAAAAATTTAAAGTTCATCAATTTGTTGGCCTAAATCATTAAGTATTTCAAGAATTTTTACTCAATTTTGAATTCAATCATCATTCAAAGGTGAGTTCTATCATCTTTTCAAAAATTTCTATATTTTTCACTTTGCTCATGTAGAAATAGAGCCTAATTTAGAAATTTAGAAAATTTAAATTTGAAATACATTATGAATTATAAAATTAGAAATCCTAATTTAAAAATAGGAAATTTAGATTAAAAATATATTGTAAATTGTGAATTAGGAACCCTAATTTAGAAGTAGTAATTTAAATTAAAAATATATTGCGAATTATGAATTAGAAATCTTAATTTAAAAATAGAAAATTTAAATTAAAAATATATTATGAATTACAAATTAGAAATTGAAAATTTAGAATTTAGGAACCCTCATTGAATTAAGAATTTATAATTGTAAATTTAAAATTTAGGAAATCCTCATTAAATTGTGAATTGTGAATTGAATAAAAAATTTATTGGTTTGTGAATAGTGAATTGGTTGGTAAATTATGATTGAAAAATCATTAGTTTGTAAATTGTCAACCAATAATCACTTTGTAAGTGTATATATTTATATCTTTTTATTGATTTTATAGTTATTATTTTAGTACTTTAATTGTTAAATACTTTTTTAATTGTATAAAAAAATTTATATTCGATAATGAACCACTTTAAAATTAATTTTTAGTTTTATCACTGTCAATAAATGATGATTTATATTAAATTATATTAAATATAAATTCACCCTCAATATTAATATTTTATATCGGTCACTAATTGGAGTTTATGAAAGTTTACTGTTTGATTAAACAAATAAAGGATAAAAAGAAACAAATAAAGGATAAAAAGAAAATCTCCCAATAGTTCAAAGAGTTGAAACAGTAAGAATTTATTCAGGATCTAGTACATGAATTTAGAACACCATTCATGATTAAGCGAAAGCAAAATTGCGTACTTGTTTGCGCAGTAAATCTGAAAACGGAAACAAGTTGTATACATTTTTACATGTTGGATCCGAAATTATTTCGTGTCATTATTTCGATCACTGAAAATAAAATAATCGGATAATAGGTCAGAAGAGTTGAAAAAGGGAGCTAAATCTTCATCTTCTTGACATTCTCATAAGACGGTTACGATGGGTGTAGCAAACAATCATCATGAAGGCAGGAGAGGAGACTTAGTCTATTTATAATAATTTTAACAAGTTCACCCATCACAGGTCTATGTTAAAATAGGTATACACTGACCGTTTTTCATATCGGCTCACAAAAGATGTCACAAGCCTATAACTCAATTGATCACATTTTAATTGAGTTTACCCCCAATCAATAAACTATATTATTCAGTCTATTTTATAAATAATTAAAATAAACTCATAATTAATATTAGTTCACGTAAAAATTCCTAACATAAACTTGATTGTCCTTAGGTTAAAGCAAAGGATACATGTTTTTTTTTTCCTTTTATTTGAATTAAAAATCAATTTACTAAAAAAAATAATTTAAATTAAAAAAAACATGATGTCAAAATAAAACTAGATTACCTAATGGCAAAATTCATGTGATCTTTGACCACCATCAAATGTGGTTGTCGGTCCATTAGCAATGAATCATTAGAATCCCACAGAAAAAAAGAAAAAGACCATTATTTATTCTGCACAACCTCAGTCAACTCAATTTTAAGTGTGACTTTTTATAAAATATAATATTTAAATTTTAAGTGTATCTACATGCTCATGACATTGGTCTTGTTGGCATTACCATAGGGTATTATAGATGTTTTTTTTTTTGGGGGGGGTCAAAAATGGTATTATGGATGTTAGTCATTTTAGTGTGTTCACTTTAAAAAGTGCATAAGATGATTCACATTAGTCATGATCAGCTAAATGGTCAGTTTAGCTTTGACTTATTATTATTATTATTTTTTTTATAAACACTCAATCAAGTTAAATTTAAATTTTTTTAGATTGAGTAGAAATATTTTGATTTTAGATCCAATTAAACCCAAATTTTTTGCTAAAGACTATTAGACCACAAAAACTTAAGATACAAATTAAACAAAAATTTCAACATATTCACTCTTTGAAATAATAAAAAAATTACTTTAAATTTATTCATTGAAGTTAATATAATTTTACTCAATAGAAAATTGACACATATAAGAAATTGATTTCATTTTCAAAAAATTTAAATGTATATTCGAATTTATCTAAATAAAATTTGCGCCATAAATTTGCTCATTGTTAAGAATATAACACAAAAGTATTAGCGTTAATAAATGAATCATTTTTCAAGTGTTCAAGGTGTTATTTTTTTTAAATTCTTATTGTTTTATAAATTAGCAAAAACTGTATTTTAATTTTATTGTCATTAGTGCCATGATGTACAAATTAAAGTTTTTTTTTTTATACTCTTTGTTATTTAAAAGAGTAAAACAAATATGAAATTAAAAAAAGAGGGATATATATATATATATATATATATATATATATATATATATATATATATATATATATATATATATAAAATCTTCGCCCAATTTTGATAAGTCATTTTCAATTTTATAGAAACTTAAGAAATTTAATTTTTCAATTAATCATTATTTTTAACTATTTTCTTACTAATGTACTGTTTATAAATTCTTTTAATACAATGCACAATAATCCAAATATAGTGGAATTGTCAACTCATATGTAATTTCATTTTGTATATTTAACATTATTTTGACAAATGATAGAAAAAATTATATAAGTCTAAGAATTCTGCATCGACATTAAAAAAATTATATAATAATCTATAATTTCAAAATTAACTAAGTGAAAATTAATTATAAATATTGATATTATATTAATTAATGAAAATATTTTGAACATTTAATTATTAAACTAATATTAAAAAATATGACTTGTATGTTTGAACAAATAAGAAAGAAAAATATGATATATAAGGCGGTGGATGAGCCGGTTAGTGCAATATACGCTGGCAGTTAGGGTGGGAGGGAGAGAGATTCTTATCTTGAGAGATTTGAAAACGAAAGGAGTAAATAACGTTAGAAATTGTGGGGGTTCGTTTCGTGGGAATCAGATTTTTGGGGATGCGTCATGATCGTGGGCAGAATGTTGGTGCGAGCCGAAAGCTAAAGCCAGCCAGCCACCTACGCACGTGCATCTTCTCTCATTCAACCCATTTGACCCTTTCTCACCTCTCTTATTACCATTCTGTCACTCTGCCTCTGCACAAAGTTAATTATTCAACATAATAAATAATCATTTATTATGAATTATAAAATTGTTGGACATAATAAATACCTTAAATAACTTTATGATACTCTATATTCTCTCTCTTCTTTAGCATGCCTAGTAACTATCCTCTTTATAAGCACTTCTTCTATAATTCTTCACTATTCTTCAACAAATGTGAACACAAATCCTGAATATACCGAATTAAACCAATTAATCGAATAAAAGATAATTAAAATTAAAAAGAATCAAACATACTTGAAAGATAACCAAATCGATACAAACCGTAACAACAATTTGAGATGATACTAATTATTATTTTTTATCTAGTACGATAAATTAGCCAAATTAGATCGAGCTGAACCATTTATTTAGAACGGATGTGTGTTTGTGTGTGTCTGTATATATATATATATACACACTATTTTTTGTAATTTTAATTTTTCGATATATATGCATCTAAGTATTTATTTTTAATTACATATGTATTTAATTTTTAATTACATATGCATATATTTAGAAATTTTATTTTTTTATAAATTTAATTTTTTAAGAAAAAATATCTAAAATATTTGAATAACTGAACTAAATTGAATCAAAAAATAATTCAATTTGGGACAAATATTTTTTTATTTTGATTCTAGTTCCGATTCCTTTATTTTTTAAATAACTGATTTTCAATCTAATTTCAAATAACAGAGTCAGAATCGAACCGATCACTTCTATATTTCTATTATTCAGTACTTTTCTCTTCTATTACATTACATGTATTTAAAATTTAAGCGATGCTATATGGTACGAATACGATGCGTCTCATAATGGGACTTATGTGAGACCGATCAATCTGCAATTGACATGTAAAATATAAATTCATGTCATTTAATATTTCCTTTGTATTTTTATATCACACGATTCCATTTAATAAATAAGTTAGTCGTTAAATCATTAAAGTATTAGTTTTTAATCACTAATTATTGTTATATCATGTTTATGCTTAATAAATTGGCAGACATGTTCATATACACATCCTATTATAATTGAAGTTAATATATTTGATATTGTTATTGTTAATAGCTGGTTTTGGGATAAAAATGAAAGAAGATTTTTTTAATGAAAGAATATTTTTTTATTATTATTCTTTATAGAATTATTCAATTTCAAATTATGAGTAAAAAGTTAATTTTAAATGAAATTAATATTTAAAAATTTTGTCAATAGTCATTTGATTAGATTGGCAATGTAACTAAAATGTTTTAATGAGTATTTAAAAGAACAAATTATAAAACATAATTATAGAATTAAATGCTTTTTAAATTATATTTTATTAATAAAATACTTTAATTTTTTATTTTATAATTTTGATTTTTCATTTTTTATAGTATTATCCGTAGACGAACTTCTAGTTATTTGATCTAAAAAATTAATTAAATAGCATTTACAATATTTTCTTTTTAAAAAAAGCTCTATATGAACTAATTTAAAGCAATATGAGTGGAGCTAAGTTGAAATTTGTAAAGGAAAACATTATTTTATATGCCATCTAAGCAATTTTTGATATCCAAATGGTTGAAAGTTCATCTAAAAATAATATTGTAAAAAATCTATGTTTTATTTATTATTTTAAAAAATACATTAAATATTTTATCAACTTATATATATTTTTTATTTATGCCCTTAATTATATAAATGAGACAATGAATATACTCTATTTAGTTTAATAATTAATAAGGATAAATTAGAAAAAGTAATTATAAATATTTTTATTTAATGAAAGTGGATATGTATTTTTAGACAACTAAAAAATGAATAGTGGATAATTTTTTTTTATGATTGATGAAATATATTTTAAGACAGAATAAAAAAATATAATTCTGAAACTCATTCATTCAAAAATATTTTTAGGAATTAGAAATATCAATATGATTTAACAAATTGGATTAAATTTTTACACAAGCATGCACTAAATCTAACCTAAATATGCAATATGATTAGCAACTCAAATCAAATGTAAACATGATTCCAAGCACAATGGCACATAATAAAATGCGTACGGAAGCATTTGGTGCTCACGTGACAACAACAGGTAATTTTTTCTCCAAAATGCAACTAGAAGTCGACATCACTATACTAACTATACAGCCTCATAACATAATAATAACACACTATCGAAGATGGTGTTTCAACCAACTCTGTCCCCTTATTGTCAATGGATGGTCAAGTCGCTCGATGAGAAGGCCCGTATTTAACTCTGTCTCTGATGTCACGATTACTGAAAAAGTGGGCTCCACGTACCACCGAACGGCAAATTATCATACGTCACAAAATCTTGTGATAGCAGACGAAAAGAAGAGAGAGAGAGAGAGAGAGAGAGGAGGGGACAGAATAGAATAGTCGTACTCAAAAACAGAAAAACGACACCGTTTGTGAACAACGTGGGACCGTATGGCTATTTGGTAGTTGTGAGAATATTTAGGGGCGAATATGAAATTTCGCAAACAAACTGAAGAGTTTTTGGAAGAGAGGCTTATAGAAGACAGAAGAAGAGCAGCAGAAGACACAGGAGTTCCTTTGGCTTTCCAAATTGTTCTCTTCTCTTTTTCGCTCTTTCTCTCTCTCTCTCTCTTTTTTTTTTTTTTTTTTTTCAATTGTTGCTCACTTTATATCTGTACTTTACTTTGTTCTTCCTTCCTCCTCTTCTTCCTCTTCTTCTTTTAGTTTCTTCCAACTAAAACTTCATCTGTATATCTGAAGAAGGAGGTTCAGTATTGAGTAATGGCGGACATTAGCCACCCTCCCATGGAACAACTTCAAGACCTTGAGTACTGCATAGACTCTAATCCTCCTTGGGGTGCGTGTTTTCATTTTTTATTTTTCATCTTTATGTTTAACTCATGTGCATCATCATCTTATTTCACCCTTAAAGTTTGAGTTCACCAACTGTGTGGCATTACAAACTTGAACGCAGTACAAGAGAAAGAGAATAAGAAATGAACAACAAAAAAGAAGGCATGTGTTTGAATTTTAAAGTGGGTTCATGCAGAAATTGTGGATTAGCCATTAGTTTTTTGTCTCCCTAAATCCTCCAGTTCTCATTTTCTTAAAAATGTTTTTTTATTGGACAACTAATAGGCTGTTTGTTTTTTTCTAATGGTACGGAGGTCAGTGGGTATTTGGATGGATAGGTGTAATGGCCCATTTGCTTATCGGCAAGTAGATGCGTCTGTCTATCTAAGGATGTCTTCTTTAATCGCTCATTTTACGACCAAATGTTTGTTTGTTTTCGGTCTTGCAGCTGAAACCATCATATTGGCATTTCAAAACTATATTCTGATGCTGGGTACAAGTGTAATGATCCCTTCGTTGCTGGTTCCTGCAATGGGTGGAAGTGATGTAAGCATGTTATTCTGCTTAAATTTGTCTGTCTGCTTATATTCAGTCTTGAAGTTTAGGATGCTAGTTTTTTAGGTTTGGTGTTGAACCCACTATTAGTTGTTCATTCCAACTATTTCACTACCATCACATGTTGAAATTTAAGTATCTTAAGTGTATGTGTGACCATTCATTTTGACGTTACCTTCTTTCTCCGCATTGCACTAAACACTCTGAAATGGGCCTGTGCAATATTTGTATTTGTTTATATCTGTCTTTTTGTTATTATATGGAATTCAAGATTCTCAGTTCAATATTTTGGCTGGGCACTCAATTGCAACATGTGAATGAAGGCCCTTATAGTTGCATTTTCTTTCCCTCCTTTTGCTTTCTTCCTCATCTTTTCCGTTTAACAATGTTGTTGTTGATGCTGCAACTAAGGGGGATAAAGCACGGGTGATACAGACTCTGCTTTTTGTAGCTGGAATAAACACACTTTTGCAAGCACTCTTTGGAACCAGGTTACCAGCAGTAGTGGGAGGGTCCTATGCTTATGTCATTCCCATAGCTTATATTATAAGTGACTCCTCATTGCAACGGATTACTGATCATCATGAAGTAAGTTTGCCACTTTTCTTCCTTCTCTTTATATAATGTTGGATAACCATGTGAAAAATAGTTCATAAAAAATTTTTGCTCCATCACATTTGAATACCTGAACAACTGTTGGATGGTGTATTTTCCTGTGGCTGTACCAGTTGAGAGAGTTTTTCTTCAAAACATGTTTCTTTTAGCCATATGGATTGTTGTTTTCGAAGGGCAACCTGGAAAAGATTGGGATTGAACAGAAAAATGTGTTAGGAAGGACAAACTGTACCAGTTGAGAGAGTTTTTCTTCAAAACATGTTTCTTTTAGCCATATGGATTGTTATTTTCGAAGGGCAACCTGGAAAAGATTGGTATTGAACAGAAAAAAGTGTTAGGAAGCACAAGTTCAACCCAACCTTGTTAAATGGAGTCACTACACTCTCCGCAATTTCTTATTAATGCATGCTTTTAGGTTGTTTGTCATAGTCTTGACCTGTCTTCTTGATGTTACGGTTCAAGTCCCATTCCAAGATTTTATTCCCTTTTCAGAAGTTTTGCTCAGTAACTCTTTTACTTGATAGGGTATTGAAAGAGATCTTCCCATGTCATTGGTTTGCAGAGATTTATACAAACAATGCGAGCTATCCAGGGAGCTTTGATTGTAGCCTCAAGCATACAAATCATCCTGGGTTACAGCCAAGTTTGGGGTCTCTTGTCCAGGTATATTGCTAGTATCGAGTAATGTTATGAAATGATTAACCAATTCAATATTTATCTTGTTCACTGTTTTATCTGTTTATTTAATTTTCAGGTTTTTTAGTCCTCTTGGTATGGCACCTGTGGTTGGATTGGTTGGTTTGGGACTGGTTCAACGAGGGTTTCCTGCAGTATGTATTGCTATGAAGCTTCCTATACTGTTTTGTTTTCACATCTATTGGGCTAACACTGCAGGTTGTATTACCTGCATATCTTGGGGCTAATTTCTAAGCCTACTTAATTATGGATCCCATCATTGGTGGAATGATTTTGTAGTTCAATAAATTTAGCATACCATTTCATGATGGGGGTGGAAGCTATATCTTAGTTTCACCTCTGATTTATAGTTAAGCTGATTGACAAGTGTAGCATTCTGATTGAAGTATGTTATAGGGTTTTTCTTAATTCTAGTATAGCAATTCATTTTCAATTAGAAATACAAAATTAATAGTGTTGTTATTTGCTTATATGCATCATGCATATCTTATTTACTGTAGTTATACTAACTGATGCACACTCAAGTCTTGTGCTATTATTTTGTCAATTTCCTTATAATTTCACTGAGTTTTCATCCCACAATGTCATCTTTTCAGTTAGGCAGTTGTGTGGAAATTGGGTTACCAATGCTGTTATTGGTCATTGGATTTTCACAAGTAAGTGATATTGTCGAATGGTAATTCTGACATTAGAAATGTCCTTTTCCCCCTTCACAAGTTTGGATTTTGTCATTGCAGTATCTGAAGCATGTGAGAATATTGAGAGAACTGCCTATATTTGAACGATTTCCAGTGTTGATATGCATCACAATCATCTGGATCTATTCCGTTATTTTAACTGCTAGTGGTGCTTATAGGGACAAGCCAATTAGAACTCAATTTAGTTGCCGTACTGACCGGGCGAATCTTATATCTACTGCCCCATGGTATTTAAAATTATCAGCATCCCTTCCTTTAGATTTGTTCTGTGTTTTTGTTTTGTCAAAATCGTGTTATTTGCTATTTCAGGTTCAAGTTCCCTTATCCTCTGCAGTGGGGCCCACCTACTTTTTCAGCTGGTCATTCATTTGCTATGATGTCTGCTGTTCTTGTGTCTATGGTTGAGGTATATCTGGAGCTTTAATCTTGTTCAATGTTTGTGCAAGCAACTCTACTGATTGCTTGTTATTGTGTTGCTCTAGATTTGCTGTGCTTCAAAATGTGCATTAAAGCTGAAAAAATTGTGTTTGAAAGGATTATATACTGGTATGAGTAGCTAATTTCTTTGATGTATGAGCTTTGACTCAATGGTAGTAGAGTCATCTCTAAGGCTTTGAGGTTGCAAGTTCAAACCCCAGTGAGAGCCAAAATAATCAAAAAAGAAAACTAATATCTTTGACAAAATCCCTGCTCAATCTTAAACTTCTGATGCTGCAGTCAACCGGTGCATACAAGGCTGCATCTCGTTTGGCTATTGCTACTCCACCTCCTGCTTATGTATTGAGCAGAGGCATTGGCTGGCAGGTGAGTTTGTTTAATATGATTGTCGCTACTTTTAGATTTACTGTCATACTTTTGCATGTTTTTCTCTCCTACTCAATCTACCATCTAGGAGATAATATCATCATCAAAACTACAAATAATTTGCACAAAATTAGATCAGATTAGATATTGCGAGCCCTGCCTTCTTTTTCTCCCTTTTCCTGGACTCTTTCATTTTGAAGAGCTGAATGATATTTAATATTGCCTTGGCAGGGTATTGGTGTAATGCTTGATGGTCTTTTTGGAACAGGAACTGGTTCCACTGTCTCTGTGTAAGGAATGCTAAAATGAGCCATCTGTGGCAGCTTCTTTTATCCTTTGTTGTTATTAATATAATGTTTGTCTTGGGACTTGGGCTAGTTGGTACATGAGCCCACATGATATGTCTGGGGATAATTCCATGAGGAGGTCATTGATTTGAAACCTATGCCAACCAGAAAATGTATATTTATGGTTTTGGTCTTAACATAGGTCTCGTTGATGTCTTTCAGGGAAAATGTAGGGCTCCTTGGACTAACCCGAGTTGGGAGTCGCAGAGTTGTTCAAATTTCTGCTGGCTTCATGATATTTTTTTCTACCTTAGGTTTGTATTACTGTACTTATAACCCATGAAGGAATTTAGGGCATGACCTGCATAGGAAAGTGCTTACAATTTTTTCAAAATACAATACATATACTTGCGTAAGTTCTTGTCCATGGTAATTAAGACACTGGCCTATTCATCTTGTATATCATTTTCCAGTTATAGTGAAGTATTTTTTTCCCCCCTCTTTTACGCTAGCAGTTTCTTGTCTGTCTTTCAAGATGAAATCATTCAAGTGATAATTTTCAATGATTTTGCTTGATTTGGATTCACTTTAATTGTTATATGTGATTCATTTACTCTATCATGTTTTAACAGGGAAATTTGGAGCTGTGTTTGCATCCATACCTTTTCCAATATTTGCTGCGTTATACTGTGTCCTCTTTGGCATTGTTGGTATGCTATTCTTTTATTAGTGCATTTCCTCAAAGCAACTGTGTTCCTCTTGTTCATATCATTACATAAGAACTCCTTGCCTATTTCAGCTTCTGTCGGACTATCATTTCTTCAATTCACGAACATGAACTCAATGAGAAACCTCGTTATTGTTGGGCTTTCGCTCTTCCTTGGTCTCTCTGTTCCCCAGTTTTTTAATGAATATTGGAATCCTACCAGTCATGGCCTTGTTCATACCCATGCTGGATGGGTAAGCATACATGAGTCTTCTTCTGAATTGTTTATGACTTGCAATTGTAAGACGATCATGTTTAATTAGATTTGATTTCCTTGCAGTTCAATGCATTTTTGAATACCATATTTTCATCCCCAGCCACCGTGGGTTTGATAGTGGCAGTGTTTCTTGACAACACATTGGATGTGGAGAAATCGAAGAAAGATCGAGGAATGCCATGGTGGGTAAAGTTCAGAACATTCAGAGGAGACAATAGGAATGAAGAGTTCTACACCTTGCCGTTCAATCTCAACAGATTCTTTCCACCAACTTAGAGACCAGCAAACTAAGACAAGCTAATATCATTTAGTCTACAGTAAAATTCAATTGACGTGATGGATAACTTTTCGATTGAGTTGTATATCCATGTCTTAGCAAATACTGATTTTTCTTTAACTGTCATTCTGTCATCCCAATTTTTTGTCGACTGCAAGGTCCAGAACAATATATGGTTTTGGAGCGTTTAGCGCATGCCTAAACGCACAATAAGAAGGGAAATCAGCTCTCCACCAATTATTTTTCACAAATAATCAGTTCATCTTGAATCAATTAAACAAATATGATGTACAATAACAGTTCAATTTTTCTCTGGAAATCTCAATATTTATGCAACACTTTTGGATTCACGTTTGGATTTCTGGGTATGAGGAAAAAAAAAAGTGACCAATTTTATATCACATTCTAACATGTTCAAGATTTCTAGGTATGAGAAAAAAAAAAGTGACAAATTGTAGATCACATTCTAACATGTTCAAGTAGAATGAATTTGTCATGAAAATATAATTGAAAAGTATGTTGAATTAATATCTTATCTGTTAATTAAATCATATGTCATTCAAAATAATTCACAAATTAAATTCAATTTCATTCATAATATTATTTTATACACAAATCCATTCATTCTTCCTCTATGCAACTCAACTCATTGCTGCAGTGCAAAGGAACCAGGTTGCCACTCCCACCCACTTAATGAGATTCATTAAAACTATCTGAGAATGAAGACTAGAATTCAAATTTCACCTATAAAAAAATTGAATTAATTAATTTAACAAATTATTTTTCAAAAAAATTAAAAATAGATATATAGATAATATTTAAAATATTTTTAAAATCATAAAATAATATAATATGATAAGATAATAAAACTTTATTTCTAATATTTAAATTTCCATAAAATAATTTAATTTTAAAAAAATTATTTTTAAAATGATATCATTTTAAATTGAATCATTTTTACTTAATTTTTAATTAACACTGATTTTTTTTATCAAATTCTCGATAAATTAATTGACCTAATTAAATCAAACTATTAACTGAGAGTCCGATATAATACAATTCTGAGAACTTGGCTCAAACGTCAATGCCAAACAGACTTCAAGTCCATTGATTCAACAAGCAAAAGCTTGCTTATTTTCTAGGTCTACAAAGAAGCCTCAGATAGCCAGTTTAAAATTGACATCAATGTGAAATTCAGCCGGTAATTCCAACTAAATCAAGCAATTCCTCATTGGCTCCACTTTTCCTACGAAATATTAAATCATGTCAAGAATGTAATCGCTGAAATCGGCTCCATGGATCAATGGAAACAGATCCACAGATTCCTATCAGCAAGCGAAACATGAAATCCATCTCCGTCCAATCATAGCATCGCCGGTCAACGCCTCAGGCTACCGGCGACGTGGCATTGGACGATTTTTTTTCCAAGTAAATAAAAATAAAATAAAATACCCTCAGGGACCCGTTTCAAATCACCCACACAGAGGTACACCGTAGCCCGCGTAATCCCGACCAAGAACATTGGTGGATGGGAAACGAGGGCTTGCGAGTGCAGCCGCTGCCGATTAAAGTGTCATACGGCACTTCCTATCTGTTGGGATGTCTTCCTCATCGGGAAAATTTCCACTCTTTCAAAATCATAAACACACAAAATAAAAAAGGAAAAAAAAGAGACTGAAGCTGCTACAAGCAATATAAATCCCTGGCAAGTACCGACGCCAAGAAGAAGGGTTAAGAGAGGTTTATATACTGATAAACGAACTGACGAAGCGTTAACCCTAACGAGACTTGGTGACTCATCAGAGGAGCCGCAATGTGGGTTTGTTTAAAAGCTGGGCCTGTGATGTTCATGTGAATGGGAAATGTTGACGGCCCAAAAAGAATTGATTTAACCTAGCGGGGTGTCATATACTCCTGGGCCTTGAAATATGTC
>CATIWR010018499.1:0-11056 GCA_949677035.1 Omphalea diandra | reverse complement strand
TTTATTTTTATTTCAAATATTTAAATACAACTTTTGAAAATAATAATAATTATTATATTAAATCATTTTTAATTTTAATTTTTAATGTATAATATGAATATTATTTATTTATTTTTATATTTATGATTACTTGTCTATATTAATAACAAAAAATTACAATTCAATCAATATTTTTATACTCGATTCAAATTGATCAATCAGATTAATAAAATTAAAAATTCAATTAAGAGTCTAAAATTAATTAATTAAGAAGAGCCAAAATCAGTTAAAATTAGTCAATCAAATTAAAATTTAGAACTGTGATATTTTTTCAACAAATTTTAAAATTTTTAGAAATTACACTCTTTGTACTTAAATTATATTAGCCTACCAATTTTCAAAACATATAATCCCAACACAGATTGGAGCCACGTTTCGTATCTATGCTTAAGAAGGAAGCGGCAAAGCAGCGTCTTTTCCTCAATTATTGTCCTCCCAAGACCAGCCGTACGATGAGATAAAGAAACACGCGGTGCATTAACTATTTAGATATCACTGGTCGGCAAATTCGCATGTAGTATGAATTTATAATATAATTTAAATTATTTTTAAAAGTTTATTTCTAATTTAAGTAAATAAGTATTTTTTAAAAAATATATTTTTTTTATTTTATTGTGTATATTTTCTTTATTTCATATATTTTTCTTTTAGTTAGATATTTTATAGTTTTCAATTAATTAATATTAATATAATAATATTATAAAGTTGTTAATTACTTATTTATTAAAATATTAATTTATAAATAATAAACAGTTATTGAAAGTAATTTTTTGAACAACTTGATAAATAATAAATACACATTAAAAAAAATTTCTAAGATCAAAATTATATATATATATATATATATTTTGTCTTTATATAAAAATATTTAGTTCAATTGACATTTAGTCATATTTTTGTCAAATAATGAAATTTAATTTATTATTTTTTTAATTAATCCAATTAAAATCTTTCTTATTATTATGTATCTTAAACTAATTAACAACTGCTTATAAAATAATTTTTTCTTAAAAAATTTGAAAGACATACAATTTTATATTGTGTTAAAATTAATTTATATCTACTTTATAAGACTAATATTTATATATTAAATCTATATAGAATTTTAATAAAAATATATAAATGACTTATTCCAGAATAAAAATACTAAGAAAACTAAAAAAATTCCTAATTTCTAACTTAAAATTATATATTAAATGAACTCCTATTAAACTCTCTCAAATTTAGAGTTTTGTTTGTCCTCAAATAAAAGAAAGAAATCAAATAAGATTATCTGTCAATTCAAGATTGCAATCTTAATGGACCTTGAAACTTCCATAACAAATTAAATAATCAACACTCACTAGAAAATCTAAAACAATTGAGTCCATTTTCAAAATTTTGCAAGCAATTTTTGGCACAACTCAATCAAAAAATTCAAAAAAACCACAATGCACCTTCTTCTCTATTATTGAATTCAAACATAATACAATTTAATATTGTCATAACTTTTCATAACATTATGTTATACTAAATTCCATAAACAAACACATGCACAATCAATATCCACTAATGTAATTGCACATTTAAACAATGATCAAAAGGTTTTTATTAACAAAGAAAAAGATAAAAATCACAAGCACAATCAATCTTTACTAATGTAACGTAGCTAGGGTTAAAGGCTTGGCAAAAAAAAAAGATAAAAATCACAAGCAAGATAATTTCAAGAATTAAAATTAATTCAAGTAATATCAAAGATTCCCAAATGTTTCAAAACTTCACCATCCACCAAATCTCTCCCTTTTGCATTCTCAAGCACAATCACTCAATTTATGATAATTCTACACAAACTCATGAGCAAAATGTTGATCGTATGCTCTTATATAATTGTGAGGTCTAAATAATGTTAATCCTAACTCAAAACAACTTCAAAATTTTTCTTTTCATTTCTTTCTCTTTTTGTTTTTTTGAAACAAAAAGAACAAACAACAGCTATAATATTGCAAGTGTCATTTTTTTACTAATTTTTCCATATCGCAAACACTTGCAACTTATGCTCAACCATACATCAAAGAAGGAGATCCTACTTTCACTTTATCATACGTTAAGGAAATTCCAATGCTATTTAAAGAAAATCCAATTCTATAAATTTTCTTAAAGAGTAAGTCATAATATAGGGTATATGGTAATAGGGATAAATGTGCCATAAAAAAGTTTTGTATATACTCTTAGAGTGTATTTCACGACTAAAAAAAGGGTGCAAAATGTATGAGAGTAATTAGGTGTGAATGAGATTAAATAGGCTAAATAATGAATGTCTAGATCAATTTTTTGTTCAAATGTAAATTATTATTTTGCTTCGAAAGATTGTGTGCATTGTTTTAGAATAAGTGAAAAAGTTTTTAACAAACTAGTAAGCACATGCTTTAAAATTAAACAAACAATCATTCTTAAATGTAATTATTCAAGCAATTTCTCAATCAAATTATGCAAAGTTGTTTGCTCACAAAATTGATCAAACTTCTGGAATTGTCTTAAATTCTCATATGACAAGATCATGCCTATTTAATTATGAGAATTTAAAAAATCTACATTTTCACAAGAATTACATTGATCAATAGTGTAATTTAATTTTTTTTTTTTTTTTACTTTTGGAGCAATAATACTCTCAGAAAGTGGGAGCACCAATGACAAAAGAATAATTGAATTTAATCAAAGACTAGCAAAGAATAACTAACTACCTATGAGCACAAATCCTAATAATCCTAAATGATTCAAATTGAAAATTTTGATTTTATGTTCCTTCCCCTAAACTTAAAAACAATATTGTCCTTAATGTTTGGTTAAATGGGAAAAAAATGAAAAATTGAAAATAAGAAAAGAAAAACCTTACTTCCCTATTGCATTTCTCATTTGACGCATGAAGGCAATGGATTTTTCTTGGTTCATCTAATACTCCCATTTTCTCATTGCATTAGATTGCTTTGTTCAAATTTTTCTTACATTGGGTTTCGTCCTTCACAAATCAACTGATATGAGCATGCTTATGTGAGAAAAACATAAGCTAAACATCAAAGAACTTGTGTTTGATAGTTTGGTACAGTGTTGTATGGGTTATTGCATGAGCCATGCGACAACCCATGCACCTGAAATAAGAAATCCTAGCAGCATAACTACTGTTGTAATAAGTTATTTCATATATCATATCTTGATTTGCAGCCATTCAAACACAATGACATTAAGAATATGCTTTCCATTATTCTCAAATATGTTCTTAGGGATTATCATTTATTTTCTGTGAACATAATGATTAATAAGATATTGATTTGCAATGTGAAACAAATAACATGATTGTAACAGCCATTAGAACCATATATATTTATAATATGAAGCATTGATCACATTTTAACCTATCAATTTGTTTAAAACTCATAATGCAGTAATCAAATTGACACCAAATAGAATAAGTTCTCAGACATAAAATATCAACAAATAGTTCACAAGTGTCTATTGCACACAGTAATTTGATTCTGCAATTCAACACTGATTCTGTAATTGACAATGTCTGTGTACAAAGGTGTTCCAATATTCAGTATGAAGAGTTGTTCGTCTAAGAATTTTTCATTGATTTTCAGGCTACTATTTTCACTTTCTCGAGGCAGAATTTGCAACAAGTGATCAACAACAACGTTCTCAGTCCCCTTTTTTATCCTTAATTTCAAGATTGAAATATCACAATAAGAGTACCCATCATATGAGTCCAAGTTTGGTATCCTTCTTGCTCAATATGTACTTAATTGTAGCATGGTATGTATATACTATGACCTTGAAACTCACCAAATATGACTTAAACTTGTTGAATGCATACACTATGGCTAACAACTCTTTTTTTATAGTAACATAATTGATTTAAGCTTTATTAAGAGTCTTGCTAGTATAATAAATCACGTGCATTCGCTTGTCCTTTTTCTAGCCCAAGACAGCTTTGATAGTGTACTCACTCGCATTGCACATGAGATCAAATGGTTGGCTTCAATTTGGGGCTATTATTATGGGTGTCGAAGTTAAGGCCTTCTTCAACCTATAAAAACCATCCAAACACTCTTAGTCAAAATTAAATGTAACATCTTTATTAAGCAAGTTACAAAAGGGGTTTTGTTATCTTAGAAAAATCTTTAATAAAATGACGGTAAAATCTTATATGACTAAAGAAATTTCGCACTCCCTTAATGAATGTAGGTGGAGGCATCTTCTCAATTATCTTTATTTTTGCTCTATCAACCTCAATGCCTCTCACAGACACTTTGTGTTCAAGTACCACACCTTATTGTATTATGAAGTGGCATTTCTCCCAATTCAAAACCAGGCTTGTTTCTTCATATCGCTGCAAGACCATGGAAAGATTAGTTAAACATGCAACAAATGAATCTTCAAATACAAAAAAAAAATATCCATACAAATTTTCATAGTTTTCTCAATAAAATCATTAAAAATTGTCATCATACACCACTAAAAATGTAATCAATGCATTGCATAAACCAAATGGCATTCTCCTAAAAGCAAATGTGCCATAAGAGCAAGTGGAGGTGGATTTCTCTTAGTCTTCCAGATCAATGACAATTTGATTGTACCTAGAATAACCATTTAAAAAGCAATAATAAAATTGTCATCATGCACCGTTGAAATATAGCTGGTGCATTGCACAAACCAAATGGCATTCTCCTAAAAGCAAATGTGCCACAAGAATAAGTGAAGGTGGTTTTATCTTGGTCTCTTATATCAATGAGAATTTGATTGTACTTGGAATAGCCATCTAAAAAGCAATAATAAGCACAACCCAAAGGTCTTTCAAGCATTTAATCAATGAGTGATAAGGGAAAATGATCCTTTTGCATAACTTTATTAAGCTTCCTATAATTTATATACACTTTCCACCCTGTAACTGTTCTTGTGGAAATCAATTCATTTTGTTCAATAGCAATTATGGTCATCCCACCTTTCTTAGGTATAACTTGCACGAGGCTCACCCATAAACTATCGGATATGGGGTATATAATACCTGCATCCAAAAGAGGATTTGCTTCCAAGAAATGGGTTGCACTTGCAACTTCATAATTGTCATGTGATGGTGATGCCCCTTGAACTAAGTAAGCTTCAAATGGGTCATTATGATGGTCCTTGTTAAATGTTTCTTGCACCAAACTATTTACCATGTCCACTCTATTGCATTCCAAAATGGGATAAGGGTGTCCTTTTGCCTTAAAGACATTAAACTCTATCGACTATGCCATCACATTTAAGGTGAGTTTGCCCTTCTCCACGTCAATTATGGCCCTTATAATTGCTAAGAATTGTCGTTCAAAAATCAAGGGTGTTATGCATCCCCATCTATGTCTAAAACAATGAAGTCTACCAAAATGTAGAATTTTCCCACTCACATGAGAACATTCTCCACCACTTCAATCGAGTATTTAATAGAACTATCTACTAGTTGCAAGGTAACTGTGGTTGGTTAGATTTCACTAAGATTTAATTTCCTACAAATAAAAGGAAACATTAGACTAATACTTACTCCTAAATCACATAATGTTATCTCAAATTTGCAATAAAAAATTTGATAAGAAATGAAAAAACTCCTTAGATCCTCAAGTTTGGGTGAAAGCTTATTTTGAATTATGGCATTACATTTCTCTGAAAGAGTGATTGTCTCAAATTGTTCTAACTTTCTCTTGTTAGAAAGAAGGTTCCTAAGGAACTTTGCGTAAGTTGGCATTTATGCTAAAGCATTGGCAAATGGAATTTTGGTATGAAGTTGCTTAAACAGCTCCAAAAACTTGGCATATTGCTTGTCTACATTTATTTTTACAATCTTTGAGGGAAAGGAACAAGTAGAACATATGGTTTCACCAGTGTAGGCTTACCTCTTTCATCCTCTTTGACTTCTTCTACCTTATGATCACCATTCGGGCTAAAATTTATTATTGTCCCCTCATTTTTTGGTTCTAAAATCTCTAGATTTTTAGGAATTTCTAATGTTTTTAGGGTTACCTTCTCAATTTCACCTTTTTACTTGCGTGTATCTCCATGTCACTCCTCAATGTTAATGCCTTACATTGTTCTGTTAGGTTAATTTCAATCTTGTTAGGCAATGTTCCTTATGATTTAGTACCAAAATTTTTTGCCAATTACCCAATTTACATCTCTAAATTCTTGTTGTTTTCCTCAATTTGGTGCACCCTTAACTCAAGTTTATCTATCTAGTTTGGTCTCCACCTTTTCAAACTTCTCGATCAAGAATTTTTGCATATTCCAAGGTTGTTTCTCCTTTTGTTGATTGTGTTGGCTATAGGTACACCACTTTGATGCTTTTAAGGAAAACCAAAAGGATGAGAAGATTTGGCTTGGTTAGTTTAGCTATTCCATGAAAAGTTAGGGTCATTCCTCCACCCATGGTTATAGGTGTTGGAATAAGGATTATAGGGTTACCGATTGAAATTAGAAATATATTGCACATGCTCAGTCGAATTTTAAGTAAACAAACTACCCAATTGGCGTTCAATACTCAAATGCCCTTCACCATACCATTTATAACTTATCATTGATGTATTAATAACATGCACACTCACCCCATCAAGCTTCTTTGCAAGGGCATCTACCTTAGCTTTTAACATGGCGTAAGCATTAATATCATGGATACCTACAACTCTTTTGTTAATGCCTCTTTGCATGCCATTAGTAGATGAGGTCATCTCTTCTTACAAGCATCATCGATCAATTTTCCCATAAGTGCATCTCCTGTTGCGACATCTATAATAATGTGTACCGAATAGTTAAGCCTATTGTAAAAAGTTTGGACTATTAACCAAATCGGCAGGCCATGATGTGGACATCTTCTTTGCAACTCCTTAAATCTCTCTCATGCTTCATATAATGTCTCTCCCAACTTTTGCTGAAAGCTTTCAATTGTTTGCCTCAATTGTACAGTCTTGTTCGATGGAAAATAGTTTACTAAAAAGACTTTAGAAAGATTCTCCCAAGTAGCAAAAGAATTAGATGTCATAAAATTCAACCACCTTTTAGCTTTATCTCTAAAAAAAAAAAAAGAAATAATCACAATCAAATTACACGATTAGTTGCTCCATTAATCTTGAAAGTAGCACATATTTCCAAAAAAATTGTGATATGGGCATTAGGAGCTTTAGTAGCTTCACCTCCAAATGTATTTCATTGCATCTGAATAATCACCAGTTTAATTTCAAAATTGTTGTTGGCGACAACTAGTTTCACAATTCTCGACTGAGCCTTTTGTGTTTATGGCATGAAAAATTCTCTTAAAGTTCTTTGTCTTCCTTCTTCAGCCATTGTATGCTTAGACAAACTCCTTTTCTATTTTTGAATTCTTCTTCAACAGTGAAAAGAGTGCACAATTTCAGGATCAAACTCAAATGATTTTAGGTTTTTCGATTGTCGCATACACCATAAGTTTCACCTATCAAAAGTACAAACCACAATTAAACTCATAAAATTTATTAAAATGCAGAAATTAAATACTAGATAAGTAGAATTGATATTGTAAAAATCATTCTCTAGCAACGACATAAAAAACTTGTTGCATGTAGAACTCTTACAAGTCACAAATCGATTCAAGTAATATAATAAAGAGCAGAGATCGTTCTCACGAGGATTGAATTTCACAGTACCAAAAAACTAAATTTTCTTATCATCTAGCAATCAAATAATGAAAGAATATATAATTTTGAATATGAAAAATTCTAAAATAAATTAGAAATAAAAACTAAACGAAAGAAAATACTTATGTCATTAATATCTAGGGAATTTCGGATATACCACAACACTTCTTCATAATTACACAAAAAATTTAGTTCCCAAAGTGAATGTATTCTTCATTGAAGATGAATCTTCTAAATTACCCAATAATCTCTCTCAAACAAAATTGAGTCTATTAATACTGAGATTATGCCTACTTTCATAATCACAAAACTCAATGATAATGCATTAGATTCTATGAATATCCTTGAATATCTCTAGAGACTAACCCTACTCTCATAGTATTAATTCTCTAGTTTAATAGATTATGACTAACCCTAAACTTTCACTTTTGCTCCATGATCTGGGATCTCAAACCTTAAATATATATGACCATTATACACTTAAGTCATTCAAACTCAAACACATTAAATCAAGAAATCCAACACTATTAAAACAAAACCCTTTTTATATAATCATGAAAAATTGTTAGGTTTTCACCCTAATCCCTAGGTTAAGAAAGTTAGCTCATTCTAAGAGAAAAAGAAGAAATAAAAGTGAAGAAACCCATTGAAATTAGAAAAAGAAAATTCCAAAGAACACTCTTGCCCTAAAATAATGAATCCTAAGAAAAACTCTTTAAAATCTCCCAAATTCTCTCACAAATTTGGAGTACATGATATATCCAAAATTCTCTCTCCAGATCTACCTCTCACTAGCTCAAAATGAATGAATCCCATTAGGTCTCCCTCTTGTTTAAAAGGAAGTTTCCTTTAAGTTTAGTAGTTCTGTCTCGATCGATCTACATGGCCTAATGCGTGGGTCATGCATCTTCCCATGTACTTAACTGCAATCTCAATTCTGCGATGTTGACTAGTCAACTCTATATCCCCATATGGTCCAGAGCATGAGTCATGCAATAGCCTATGCAACCTTGCTGAAAATTGCAATTAAGTTCCTTTTTTGAGAATTTCCTATGAAAGTAATAAAGAGACATAAACGACTTATTCCAGAATCAAAATACTAAAAAAACTAGAAAAATTCCTAATTTCTAACCTAAAATTATATAATAAATGAACTCCTATCAGCATCGTTATGTCATTTTAATTGAAGATGTCTCACTTTTGATCATTACCCTGCATATATCACAAGTTCATGGGTTTTGGATATTCTTTGAACTTGATTGTGGTGTATGAGGATGATCTCTACCTTCTACTTTTGTGGTTGCCACTATTTCTTTGTTCTCTAAATCAGTGGAAATCTTGCCTTTTGATGTCTAGATCCTGGCTTTCAGCTTCTCAAAAGCATCCTCATGTCGTTTTCCATGAAAATGTGAAGAAAGATCCATCTTATTTGTTGCTATAACTTGACATAAGGCACAAGTCCATGGCTCGTATGTGCTCTACAAATGCGAATTGTCATCAACATCTTTGCTAACCATAACTAAAGAAAAGGAAACCATACTTTTCATGGCTTTCAGGTTCTCACAAGCATCTTGATATCGTCTTTCCCTTAAGATGTGCTAAGAATTGCCTCACATGAGGTTGTCACCTGACAAAGAGCACAAGTCCACTCCTTTGGCATGTTCTTACAAGGTTTTTGTACATCAGGAAGATCTGTACCTTTCTCCGGAGGAGCACATGTTCTATTTCCTGCCATAACAAGGTCACTACTTGAGGTCAATTCTTTCTTCTTTGTTATTTCCACAACATTAACATTCTTCTGCTCAACTATAGATTGTTCAAAATGAGTTTTTGGTTGCAATTAGCACATGCTGGAGAAACCAGATTAGCATATTATATGTCTACAAACATACGAAACTACATTCTGATTCGCAGGCCTATTTTCCATCGACTAGATGCATACCTTGGAACCAATAAGATTTTGCAAAGATTCAGCTCCAATTTCTTTAGTATCTTTATCTTGTTTTAGGTAATCCTTGAGCTTGATGAATTGGTTGAAGACAATGCGTAGGTCCATGGAGAGGCATGGATGAACAAGGAGTTGGTAGACATATAAGGAACCATAAAAGTGAGGTATAACCAAGCAGCCAACAATTATGGGCTTAAAAATAAGTCCAGAAGGGTAGCCTGACATATGTAAATTGAAAACTAATCAACATGAAAGAAATCAATGTAAAACATTTTTCATGATTGGAATTGTCACTATTGGTTTCTAAACAATCAATGTTTTAAATAATGCTCTAAATGCTAAAGGAAGTTGAGTCATCTGAAGAAAAAGCCAAAGGAGGTGATCGAGTTCTGCAATGCATGATTATAACTACAGAGGCAGTATAATTGACCAATTTTTCCAGTCTGGAATTATTTTAATATGCTATCATCAATTTTTAATTTCCATTGGATAGCATAAAAAATGGAAAACATAGATACTTGACCAACACAAATACGTTATTACATGAAAAAAAAATAATAAGAATTCTGTCTTTGGTTCAATAATACTGGAGTAGTTTCAGGGGCTGTGAGGTTGCACATTCAAACCCAATTAGAGCCACATTAACTAAGAGTAGGCCAGATTAACCCAAAAAAAAAGAAAGTGATTGCAAAGGGAAATGGACTATGGAGTATGAATTTGGCTGCTAAAACAGAGCAACATAGATTGGAAAATAAAGAGAGAAAATTACCATTGAATTAGCTTGAGAAAAGTATGTTCAAAGAGCAAAATCAAAGACAAACAGACCCAATAAGTAATCAGCTTTTGGGTGTCTGAGATGGAGCTAGTATCCATTGCTTAAATGGAAGCAAGTCTGTTAAACAAACATATTAAAATATGCTAAAAAATTCAACGCAAATATAATGAAAATACGTTTCCAAAATCTTAAGAGATTAGATGTTTGTTAGGGACACACAGGGAATGAAATCAGAAACAGGAAAACAAGAAAAAATACACATGAAAACAGAAAGATCATAGACTTACAAGCGATAGCACAAAGCAAAGATAGGCCTGCAAGTAGGACATAAATAATGAGATCCAAGAACAGGTTAAAACTAAGACTTGTACTAGTGGACAAGTAGAGAAAAACAAAAGAGATACTTGTAAAAGAAATATACTATACTACCATGCAAGAATATCAAGGCATTCCAGTGCAAACTTGAAGAAAAGACCCATCTTGGAAGGAATTCAATTTCTATACATGGGATTTCCTTGGCTTAAACAGTGCATTTTTATATCGACAGGAGAAACAAAATACTAATAAATTACTTATTTGCCGATAATAAAGTAAAAAAAGCAAACGAAAAAAATCAGATCAAGT